>REGL01000870.1:0-29165 GCA_004194395.1 Aurelia aurita complex sp. Pacific | reverse complement strand
GAAGTTTTGACTTTACACGATAGAGCAGTTGCATCAGCAAAGACGCAAGAAACCAATTAAATGTAAGGACATCATGAAAATGTCTGTCTACTAATTTTGATAATTCTTTGAAAGGTTCCCAGTTTTTGTCCTAAACCGGTAGCTGCGGAGAACTACAATACCTGTTTGAATGCATTTTCCTTGGCATAGAGTTTTTCTATTGTGCGTTTCTTTCGCTGAACATCTTCCGTATCCACTACATCAACAGCATTTTCTGGCTCCATGTATCCTTTCAAACTTTTGAGGTACCACCCAACATCGCCACCACATCTGAGTTCATCCTCGGTCATGTTTTGCCACAAGGCGCGTTTCTTCTCCTCGACACCAACGAAATTCTCCCACCATTCTCGCTCCCTTATCGTGAATCGATCGGCACAATTCTTCACTCCACTCTGGATCATTTCCAAGCTATTTTGGTGAGCTGATGAAGCACGGGATAAGGAAGGGGACCCAGTCGGCAAGCTTTCCAGGAGAACTAACGCATTTCCATCTTCATCGCCTCTCCAAGAACCCTCAGATGACCAATGCCGATACAGCATGCCAACTTGACCATCCTCTTTGGTGTAAAACTTAAAGGCATGTGGCCTACTGTGTTGCTCGATCTTCCTCAGATGCGGTGCAAGCCAATCTTTAATGGCATACATGTAGTGCAGCCCTTCTACCTTGTGTGGAAGATCATAAGCAGTTTCCACCATGCGCACAAGGCAAGGCAGTGTAACCGCATTATTTTTGCTCAGTTTGAAAGATATATGACTGAACAGCTATGATGAAAGCATATGAATCGTTGTTAGCTGAAATACAGGGGAATATCTTAAATTCTAAAAATGAACAGAATATCATAAAGAAAATGAAATATTAATAGATAAATAGAATATAGATGGAATAGTATAAATCATACTTCATACTATATAACCCATGATCAGGACCTTACAATTTTAAAAGGCTTTCGAATCACAACATCAGTAAAGTTTATGGAATAATTTGAATTCATTCACACTTTCCGCAGAAATGAAAGCTACTCTTTCCGAATTCTAAATTTATTTAACATATAATTTTTAGCAGAAGCCAGAGTTTCAGCATGGCACACAAGCATGACTGAGAACAATGATTTGATTTCGTGCAGATACAGAGGCAAATGCTGGGGATATTTTCTTGAAATGTAGATTTGCAAACGCTAAAGACCCTTCGCAGCAAAGGATGGTGCTTAATCTCTATCTCTAAAGATTCAAAATTAAAGTACAACCTGGTCGATATCTTCATGAGTATGGCCAACCATTAAAAATGACAAGCGAATCTGAAATTTGAGAGAGAGGTCCATGTAATTCTATGTTCTAAAGGTTTTGTAATTTTTTTATTACTGAAAAGAATCTATTGAATACGTTTACGCTACGAACCATGAAAACATACTTATCAACCGTGGTCTAGATCACGTTTTGTCTCAAGAATGGATTATTTTACTTGAGCCTCAATATTCCAAGCATCCCACCTCAGGATGAAGCATTCTCATTAAAAATGTTCTTGTCTCAAAAGGTGTAATATGTAATATATAATAAAGATATGGGTACATCATATAGGTACGTTTTCTGAATAAGAAACCAGCATTGCTTCGGGTGCGAGCATGTGATTAACAGGTGTATATAGCAAGGAATTTTGGGGCTTTGCTTTGTCAAAACTGGTATTTTAGGCCTCAGTTTCGTAAAGTATTTTACTGAATCCTTAGGGTATATGTGTGTTTATTCCAACAACTTTATTAAGTTTTGGCAAGATTTCAGACTGAAATTGCTGACGAGGAATATTCTCAAAGAAAGAAAACGCACGGCTCGTGAAACGGCACTTTGGTGCACAATGAAATAATTTTTGTTCTATGTAATTCCCTTATGCAGCACCTCCAAGGGGACCATTATGGAAATAAGGTCAGCTTGACCTTTTAGTGCTACCCCTGCCACTGTAAATAGGGGTGTTTATTTTTACGGTTTTAACATTATATATTGTACAGTATCTATTTATTTATCAGAAAACTTGTAGATATTTATTGTGACAAATCAAGACATACATGCATACATGCATGTCAATGGATAAGGAAACTTTTCTCACCTTTTTGAATATCTTCAATTGCACAAGCAGGGCGCAAAAACCAAAGACGTATATATTTTTGTTTTCTCTCCAACAATTGTCCATTTGAAAATACAAAGTACCAGGCAATCTACCATTCTGTTGAATAAAGTAAAATCTTGTGTCGATCAGACTTTTAAAACACTACTGTCAGGGTCTTTAGCCAAATTTCATTTACATCATGATTTACATAGAGATTGGAGTAAGTGGTCTTTATCTCAAGTCCAACTTGCTAATCATAGATAAATTAAGAGTGAACAGGCGCATTTTTCTGAAACATTTGTATGTTATAAAATGAAAGAGTGCCATTAAGGAACAAATTGATCAGTCGTAAGAGTAAAGTACCTTGGAAAGGGAAACCAGCGCTCGTAGTAATGTATTTAGAGTCAGATCGGCATCATGAGACCATTCTTGGCAGTCGATGTACTGAAAGGACATCCTTTCTCCATGGGAGTAGACTCCAGTGATGTGAGTTTTAAAGAAGTGGATCTTGTGTCCCTATGACAAAGAGCAATGCTTTTTAATGGGGTCAAAGAGATCTGACAAAAAGCGACATATACAATTGATTTGATCTTTCAGCGCTTGCATGACCAACAACTATAAACAAAATAACTGACAAACGATATCAAAATAGCAATATGAAGCTCTCTTTGTGGTAAAATTTTATGGGTGAAATTTCTCTGAATTCACGTTTTGTGTTTTTTTAAGTTTGTGCAACTACAAAATAGTTTTAAATGTCAAAAAATGTTGTATCAGATACACCATTGACCCTCTGTTAATTCTTCATGGTTATTGAAGTTAGCCTACTAAGCCTAGGATAGAAAGCTAAATTACGACATGATTGTCTGGTAGCTGAATTTTTGCAATTATCTATCTCAGCGCAAAACGAGATGCTGTAGGTAAAGGTTGCTGTCAATTAATAGTTCTAGTGTTGTTTTGTCTTTTACCTTTGTGTCTGTGGTGTAGTGTGGAATATTAGTTTTCGATTGATCCATGCCATCGAGAATAATGCTCATGTACTTATCCGGGAATGTCCTTGCCTTATCTCTATGTCTGTAGTAGACTCTTCTTTCAGCGCTGAAACGGAAAACAGTTCAAAGGACTGGATCACCTTCTATAAATCTGATACCTTCTAAAGGGATTCGATGGTGACAGGGTGCTGTACTTGATATTTTGTAATAAAACAACGATAAATAAAAAGGCCAGCATGGCAGAATACACAATCACACTCACTGAAAAATCAAAGGCATGTTCAACATGTTGCAATGAGCTTTTACTAAAGTAGAGTATACATTTATTGCTGTTATGTGCAATTATATCAAAAGTGCATTGCTATTGCTGCTTTAAAAATGGATATGGATTAAAAACAATTTGATTCAATCTAAGGGGTATATTTTTTCGGAATTCTAGTCTTGCCAAAAGTATACTTTTTTGCAATTTTGGTCCAGCCAAGGTCTAGCCAATGTACCATTTTCGTAGAATTTAGTCTAGCAAACGGTACCACTTTCACCATGCTCGCGGCAGACCCCTACCCAAAATTTAGCCAAGACCCCCGTGCCTCAAAGGTCTTGGTAACATCTCGAATCGAGAAAAAAATACTTTTTACAATTTTCTTCTGATACATGCCTTACGCATCTTTCATCCATACCGCCTCTGATCCTAATAAGAAGGTTTATCATCTTTATTTGCAAGTATGAATCAGGATAAGCAGAGGATTCTAAGAGAAATTGGCTGTCAAAACAATCATTCCGCAATCTCAGAAAGTAAAAACGTAGCTGGTCCAAAATTGGAACTGATAAATTTAACTGACTGGGTGACTAGGCGAGCAAGTATGGTAAACGTTTCTTACCGCTGAAGTTCATTGTGGGTCTGCTTTAGATGCTTTATCTCTTCTCTTGTTTCCTGTGATTTGCTCTCTTTATTCAACTCCTTGATCAATGTGCATATGCCACATTTGGTGAATTTGTTAAGCTGTATAAGAAAATACGATCCTGAGTAAAATTAGAAACACAGGAAAGTTACACTACTTTTGCAACCAGGAGAAAATTCAAAATAACTCTGATAACAAGAGACAGTTTTAGCCTCACTTTTATCGTGCTAATTAATTCTATTCTTTATCAGCACTTTTCTACAGCAAGATGACACTTAGGAATGGTAAAAAAGGCAGAGCACTCTTTTCATTCCATATCAGAACGTTTTTGCAGATTTCTGCTCAATGTTATATACAAAGAATGAGTAAGCGCGATAAGTTTTAAGTACCGGGGGGCTTTCGCTACGAAAATTGTGGACTTGCTACAAGTCTTTCCACTTTCCTCCCCTCGTTTTTCCGCGAGAGACTTGTAGCAAGTCCACGAAAATTGAGATTGAAGACGGAATACCGTCCTGAGAAAAAATATGAAGAACCCCTGAAACACAAGTTCTAGAATAATCCACTTTCATCTTGCTTAATTTTTCATTAAAATCAATCAATAACGAGGTACGTATTAATCGTGTCAATGATCTTTAGTTATAAAGAGGTTTGGTATCCCAAGATTTGGCAATGAGGAATTAAAAACAAACATTGAATCAAGGAAATGAACGAAAGAGTGAAAAAATCGACCATTTAGCCAAGGCCTGCAATACTTACAGGTGCTATGGATACGTTCTTGAAGTACTTTTCCCAGATATTGGCAAAACAAGAGCTTTTCACCACATCAACATCTTTTGTAAATCCTGAATTGTTCATCTCTGCCAAATAGCTGTCGTAAATGTCTATTTTGGTGTAACAAGAAGGCAAGAAGATCTTATTCTCGTCCGGTGCATTATCACCACAACTAGATACGAATTTCTCGAACCAGGATCGTGCTCTAGCCACCTTAAACGATTCATGTGTCTTTCCAATGCGTGCACTTTCCCCATTGATACGGCCAAAATTGATGGAATCTTCCCTGAGTTTATAAAATCTGTTGGTAAGAAGAACAGCAATAATAGATTGCTTACAATGAAGGCGAAGTTAGGATTGCAAAAATACTAAGCGCCAATCGAGTCAGCAATCCCCTGTCATGACGCTCAAGTGGTGGGACTCTACCTACTGAAATGAATGAAAGATGAATCAATCGATAACGAAAGTACCTGAATATGTATGATAGTGCCTTACCTCCAATTCGAAACACCATGAATTAATTGCCAAGCATACTGACATATTCGCTGCGTTCCCAGGAAAAACTGCTGCTGACCCGTAACTGGCATTGTGTGGAAGATGTGAAGAAGCCACTCGCGTTGTTTTTCAAGGGTAAGGCATTTGAAGGTCTGTCTAGACTCGAACATCGACTGGTGGTTCAGTTGCTCCAAACAGTTCTTCTTGCAGCATTTTGCAGAATTCCTTCTCTTTTGCAAACTGTCCATGAACATGGCAGCATCTGATGGAGTTGCGGATTTTTGGGTTCCAGCCTGTAGAACAAAAATTTTCTTTATTGCTATCAATCAATCAATCAATCAATCAATCAATCAATCGATTGATTGATTGATTGATTGATCTATGTATATTTGTGATTTTGAAGCAGTGTCATAAAAAAGCTTGTTTTGCTACATTTTTAATTGTGTTGACAGTTAAAAAAAAGTCAGACAACAAAAATTCAGCAAGACTCAACACAAAGCACAAATTTGTTAAAGGATGCCATGACCAACTATCTTTAAAGGCACTGAAATTGTAGCCTGCGTGCAGACTCAACTCCTTTCTGCACGCAGGCTATGAAATTGTTATGCAGTCCACAATTCAAAACTTATCTTCCTTGCAGTGGTGTGTTCCTTGGGACAAATATAGGGTCAACAACCTTTGAAGTACGTGCCCCCTGTCAGGCTTACATGGTGCATATTCGTTTTTACTCGGATGGTAAGATCGGACATAGTGACTGGATTACGCATGTCGTCTCACCTTGTTTGATATGTCATCCAGTGGTGCCCTCTTGTGCTTCTCCGTTGCAGTTACCGCGCATCGATCCTGGAATAACAAAACGAGAAACTTACAGTTATTTTATTTCATAATGTGAGAGTGAAGCGCACAGCGGATTCTTTTGAACAGACTCTTCAAATAGATTTTTTGCATTTTGCATTTCAATTTCCAACCGGGTTCCAACCGGGTTGCGGATCGCAGTTTTCACTCTTTCGTCAAATGGAATTTTGTTGTTACTTGCAGATTTTCAGATTTTCATATTTGCTTGCAGTATTTGAATACCCCCTTTCACCCCCATCACAATTGTTCGAAAAGTGTGGAGTAATTTGTTTTAAAGGCGATACTGGCTATTATCGAGACTTAGTATTTGTCGAAGGACTTTACGAAACTATCTAAAGAAGCAGTCTGGTTCCCTGACGTCATTTTCAACTAAGGGGACTGGGCTCCACGGAAGCGGTCCAAAATAACGGTCAACAAATCGACAAATCGCTTCCCTGGCCCCCAGTACCCACACGCGAACGCGGTCAAGTTGACGCACAGGGAACCAGGCTGCTAGAGAAGAAAGTTTTTGTTTTACTAGTCCCAGTACATTTATACTTTGTAGTGGTGGCGCCAGAGGAACAAGTTTTACTGTAAAGTTGTTGAAATGACCTTGCGGGCCTTGCAGGCTACATTCAAGACATTTTGTGTTCTTATTTGATAGACATGATGCTCATACCATGACGGCGCTTAATCTTTATCGCTTGACCTTTGTATCCTGTGTCTCGGGCCCTCACTGTGCGGCTTCTTTGTTGGTACTTGTTTTTGTTGGTGATAGTCGTTTTTCCCGCGCTTTTTACTTCAGTTTGATAAAAACCTGATTTCCCAAAACGTGATTCAGCAGTACTGATGGGTACTCAAGAATCTTCCAACAGGACAATCAAATTGCCTGACACTCGACACACAGGGTCACAAAGCATATGACTTTGCAGCCGTGCCAGCAACTTGCGATAGATCCACTAGTCCAATTTTTAAAAAGGCTTGAAAGTTGAGAAAGACATTTGAGACATTAACATTGCTTGAAAATTGAATTTTTTCAAAACAACAAACTTCATTAAAAATTCGCTGCATTGCAGTTCACGACATTAAAAAGTATTTGGTAATAGATAGTCGTGGTCCCCCCCCCCATTCTCGAAGGAGGTTCACAGAGATTTTTCGCAAGGATAATAGATTATCCATGAGCGATAGGGCACTCAAGTGTGTGAAGAGTTTTTCCCTCTGGAGGTTTTACGAATAAGGTGGATCTGCATTTAAGGTGGCTCCCTGCCGAAAATTTCAAACTGAAGAAACAGCGATAAGGTGGCTCACTACCAAATAAAAATTAGGTAAAAACACACACAAAACAATTGGTTAAGGTGGCTCGCGACCTATAAAACTTTCACACACTTGTCCTATCGCTTACGGTATATTTTGACGAACGACAAATCACTGCAGCCTCACTGCGTGCTCCGGAAATTCGTGACTTAAAAGGATGGTTTATGGTCTGTCCATATTTGCATAGCCCTATGGGTGTTATGATGACAACTATTTTGGCAAATGTTCCAGCAAATATGCGTTCATTGCGGTCGTCAAGATCAGAAAAATCCATCTAGATTAAATCTGCAATTTCCTCAACATTCGTCAACACCCACGCATTAAATGCACATCATTGGTTCAGCCAAGTTGGCTGATAAATGATGGCTGATTGTTACCTCTTTTTGAATACGAGTGAGCAATTCATCGGATTTTGAAGGAGTCCGTAGCGGAGAAATAAAATTTGGATATACCGTAAAAGCTCTATCAAGCCCCTCCAGAGGTTACCAACGATTCTCTATTTATTGCTAAATAAGTTTGCATGTTAATTGTGATGTGTTATGTAATTTTGAGATAAAACTTTGTCAAATTCATGTATTTAACTCGTAAAATTGTTCAACTGCAAAATGTGGCGCAAAAAGGACTAAAAAGTGTCCAAAATTAAATAAGCCCCCCCCCTGGGGGGCTTAATAGAGCTTTTACGGTAACTATAATAAACGGTCAATTCATTTACGGAATCCATGGTCGATCAAAGCTCAAACGACAAAATGACCTCTCTGCTTTTTCCTCCCGTTTCTTCTCCCTCGCTCCGCGGCTTAAAACCCGCCGTGATCTTTTGTTATTCGAGCGCTGATGATAGACCATGGAAAAGATTTGCAGCAAGTTTAGTGGAAGTCAGAGGAACATCTATTGAGTGACATTGAAATTTCCCCATTTCGTCAGATTATGAGAATAATATTCAACCCGCACTAAAAAAATTTTCAATAATTTTCCCGCCAAATTTCATCTTGGCAAATGTGCTGAAGTTGGGTCTTTGGAGATAGGCCTATTCTTTTCATTAATCGGTAGCAGTTCGTTTATAAAATTCTTTGTGGCAAATATCTACGAAACATAATCAAAATATTCATGAATGACTTACCTCTAAACTCGACACACTATGGCGATCTTCTGTCAAGCTGGTCTTGCATAGTTTACCTGGTGCAACCTCCCTATTCTCAAGACTGTTTTCTGCTACCGTACTTTCTAAAATTGTGAATGCAGACTCCATTCCGAACTGTCGCAGCCAATGTTTAGCGCGAGGCAAAGTAGTAATGAATAAATAAGCCGCAAAAGAAGCTAAATCTCATCACATCAACGTTGCAACAAATCTGAGAGAAAAAGTTTCGCGCGCAATTTCGTTTCATAATAAGCTCCCTTTGTTTCCACCATTCACAACGGGTGATTATTGTCTTTATGTGTCTTGCTGAGAAAATGCTGTCATGGACCAAACATGTGTTTAGTGACCTCATACCGTATATCCCAAGCCTTTGAATCCATTTCACAAGATTATCTCTTGTCGTCCACTTGAAGTACCAAATAATCGTCTTCCTCCTCGCTTATTAATTGTTGACAAATTTTCCAACTCCCCTCGCTTCTATTGTTCTTGCCTCTTTTAATCAATTCTTAAAAAATCTAAATAATAGTGAAAATAATTTGTGAATAGATATGAAAAAGACACGTGTTTAACGAAGAAGATGACTATTTTCACTTTTTCCAACCTCCTCCCCCGATTATTATCATATCAAACCATCACCCCCTTGATTAGCCCCGCCCCCCCCGTTTATTCGGTGTTCAAGAGTAAAAAGGGACACCAGATAAAAAATCGTTATCATCTATTGATTTGTAGTAGGCGAAAACAAGACAAAAGCTAAAATTGCAGGAAGATTGCAGCTATAGACAAGCTGCAATATCTTTTTATAAGAAACTAATAATTTAGGGCAGTACTGAAAGTTTCTCAAAAATATCAGATTTTCAGTACTCAGAGTTTCCTACGAGTTTCTTAAAGGTTCCATAACAACCTTCATGTCCACTACCTGTGCCCTCGTGAACAGTTCAAAATTATGTTTTTGAAGCCTTTCCAATCTTCAGATATTACGCAAGTACCTTACGAGCAAGATGCGTAATGTGGTACAGGAAACATGTAAAAATAAAGTAAGAATATGCAAACGTTTTTTCTTATCAAAAGATATAGTGGCTTCTTAACTTATATTTTCCAATCCAAGTATTGGAGCTTCTTAAGATTTTGGCGATCTGAGAGTTGAGTTTCTTATGGGCAGTTTCTTATAAGAAATACGGTAAATGAATGCCTCCTGATTTACATACTTCACAATTTCATCTAAATAGATATTGATGCTAATTAAATGACATAAGCATTAAATTCAATCTTGTTATTGTTATGAACCCAAACCAGTGGTACATATACTCTGCAAAGCGTAGGGTAAGACGGGGTAAAATAAACTATTTTGGAGGTTTTTCAAGAGCACCCCCAATAGATTGTCAACGTTGTTTGACACGCAATATGAATTTCGGTAAGTTTATCCAGTAAAACCTTTTTCAAAGCTTTTCCCATTGTGTTAGAAAAGAATTTTCATTACCCCCCCCCCCCCCTCTGAGATAAAATGAACTCCTCCTCAGCAAATTGTTCAAAAACGCCAACAACCGAAATCATGATAAATTTTGTAACTCCAACGAGTCCTTTGAATACCAATACCAAAAAAATCAAAAATTCCACATGATAGACATTTAAAAGATGAATGTGGAAAAGAGTTTTGCAGAATTGTTTAGCATCTTGTCATTGGATGTTTTTCTGTATCATCAGGGCAAAACCTTATTTAAGTATAAAGGAAGCGAGAATAAAGAGATCATCTCCAACCGATCTCATGTTTACTTGACAAAATATAAATCTTGGGTAGTTCACTTCTCCCAATTTCATACTACCCTACATCACCATTCCAGCACTTAATTTGCTTTTTTAAATTAGAAGGGTGCTGGAGTCTTTTGTCTCTTGCGGTATAGCTGCTACATTCTATTTCTAAGAAATTTTATACTGTAGTCTCGATTCCAAAGGAAGTAGTGCATACATTTGGAAGCTGAGCGTCGTTACCATGCCTTGAACAAGGTATCATAATATATTTTGAGGAAAACAATAAAAAACACAGTAGGCTTGTATAAAGTAACCATTGAATTTCTTATGAGACTTTTAATAAATTATTGGCGACTCCAATTTTAAGAACTTTCCATAGCAAACTTACCTACTTTTAATTACCTTTGATTTTTTTAATTTAAGATATACCTCGTTTTAATGTCCAGTTTTCATTTTCAAGATGGTGTAGTTTACTTCAGCGATAGGCATTCTCAACCTGATGCTTATGATAAACGTTTCGTGGTCTCTCACTTTCCCAAATTATGGCCTGTATAGCCCTTTGCGCAAAACATGCCAGTTTGTATACAGTAAAAATTCAGTGATGAACCAAATCAAATGGTCTAAGACAGGGCAAAAGAGCTTTTACCACATTTTCAGGTACAGTAGTGCCCCGCATATAAGAAACAACCTTTTCAATTTCAGGTCTGACATAATTCTTATAAAATGAGGTAAAATTCAAATCAGAATAAAGTTTCTTTTAAGAAAATTCATGCACTATCGATCAACTACTCAGACACAAATTTATGATTGTGATAACAAACATATTATTTTGATTTGCATTTGTAAATTTTCACTTGCAGGAAATGATACAATTATTTCAGGAAGGTGTTTTTTGCTTAGTTTTGTTAAATAAGAAACAAGGTTTTTTTTCAGACATGTACTAGTTTCTTATAGGATGGGGTATTATTTTGAAAATCAGGGTCTGTCTTTCTTAAATGTGTGTTTCTTATATGCGGGACACTACTGTAGTCTGAAGGGTAGTAACGAAAGATAGAGCAAGGGGACGTTACCAAAGGAGGGATTTTCTCAGGAGTACCATGACATATCAACAAAACTCATAAGAAACTTATGGTAGCAAAAAGTGACTGAACTCTAGGATTCCGGCTACCAACACCGGACCTAGATTCCTTATGAACAAAAAGTGTACCTAACATTTCATACACGAGCCGATTTTTCAATAGCCAGCACTGATCCAAACTTTTTCACGCAATGATGATGAAATGAGTCATATAGTGCGTTCCAACACCACAGATAGATAGCTAAATTGCTTTGCAATTCGTAGGATACCTGTTACGGCATAAGCATACGAACCAGAGGGCTGGGGCATCACCCCCTCCCCCGCACAGTATTGGGAAAATGTTACAAAATCAGCCTTTTTCGAGCAAACACCTGCCCCTTATTTCCTTAGTTGGCCATAAATGTAACTTTTTATCGGACAGCCCCTCAGATTTATCTTTTACAATCTCCTGGCACATGTCTTAGAACATAGAGATAGAGATCAAGCAAGTAAAGATAAAGTACTACAGAGGAAGAGGAGGAACCCGACAAAAAATGAAAAGAAAGACGCTCACCTAAAAGCAGTAAAGAATTTTCCAAGATTTTCAATGTGAAGGAATGAGAATGATAACAAAAGAACAAAAACATTCCAGGGAGCACATTTTGAGATCTTTGCTTCTCTCTCCTGCGAACTCTCCTTTCCTCTCCTCTCTCCTGCGACTTGTGATACTGATGCAAATGATCAACTGATTTTGGATGCAACACTTTAAGAAGTAGCTGCATAACATTTAAAGATACTTTGCCTTCTGATTTGTTTGTATTTGCAAAAAACTTTTTAAATGTTTTATCAAAAGTCAACCTAGCCCAGTTCTCTTCATTACGTTCGCCTTCCTCTTGGAAAAACTTTCGAAAATAAGCACAGTTTAAATATCGACTATCAATGTCAAAAATATGCCTACCAAACTCCAACAGGCGTATTTTCTCAAGGGAACAGGAGAACGAGCGGACATTTAAGAAGGAACAAGGGAATATTTACCCCCACCCCCCTAAACGACCTCACTTTTAGTTGCTGTTGCCCTAATTCCTCAGTTCTTTACCTTCTGAAAAGATTCTTTCAATTACCTGAAAGAAATAATTTCTTAAACAATTTTTTCCTGAAGCAAATCATAAATATCTTGGCAGATGATATTCTCTCATTGATGCACGCTAATGTTGAGAGTTCGTTGTCAAAATCCAAGCGTTTACTGAATCCATGTGCAAGCGTTTGATACGTCAGTGATGATCTTTGCATGACGCGTCACCGTAGTATCGAAGCGTTGTCCTTTAAAATCCAAGCGTTTCATTTCCCTATTGACAAGTTAAGCGGCACGCCACAAGTGAAGTGCATATCGAATTAAAATGGAATGTTGTAAGCTTCCTTGCATAACACGTCACTACCGACTGCTGTATCTGTATCTAAGCGTGTCTGCTCTTGGATCCAGTTGCTTTGTAATTTTGCATTTCAAGCCAGAATTGTTGAAAACAAACATGGGTGATGTCTTTTGCACAAGAAAAGTTACTGCTACTGAGGTTATGGAGTGGTAAGTGAAGTGTTTTTATGTTAGTTAAGTGTATTTTACTTATCGTGCACGTAGATTGCATCAGACTCTTTATCTGGAAGTCCAAGAAACTTCAGTACTGTGTCAAAATATTTAAAAAATTCTTTCAGCGAAGGGAATCCAAAGCATATATTGATTTGATTTTCATTTTTACTGTATTGCTTGGAAGGTACTTGAGTAAAATCCTGGGGAAGGACTTAGTATATTCTCCTTTCTGGCTCTTGTTTTCACCTCTTTTGCTGAGGACAGGTATCGAAAGGAGGCAATTTTTCCAGATCTATTTTAAAAAGGGCTATCTTGTTAGAACGAGTTGTTATTTCGTTATTTTCCAGTGTAGTTTTTATGTTACGTTTTTTGAGTGTAGTTTTCGCTATTTTTCCTTAATGCTAGCTATCATTTGAAGGGGAAAATTCAACAGCGGGTTAACGCCCCAGTAAGAGGTCACACATTCGCTTTTCACTGGGGAGCTCCAATTTTGTACAAAGGACAAAATAAGATTTCTCCCCAGGGATGACCAACTCCCAGCCGTAGATCACAGGTATATTTTGCTTCTTGAACCTTGCAGGTTGGAGACATCCTTCGAATTCAATGAGGCTAGAAAAGGAAAATTTTGGCAAGAAAAGATCCAAGTCTCGGATGTCTTAAAATACGCTGAGCTACATTTTGGAGGAAAAGCAGTCAGCGCAAAAATTGTAGGAAAAGCCATGAAGGACGTATTTCCATGTGTAAAGCGTCAGCATTCTAATGGGCCTTATAGTTATTGTGGGCTAAAATGCAAAAAGAAATCAAAGAATGACATAGCGTCAATAGAAAAGGTAGACGAGAGGATCGTGGCTGCAGAGATAGCAATTGACCATTGCAAACCCAAAGTAAATGATGTCATCAACGGCTCTGAGGAAGTACATCTGAGATCCGTTGCCTGCCAGGCAATAGAAGCCAGTCCTTATGATTGTCCACAGAACCACTTCTTCAAGATTCCAAAGGAAAAGTTTCTCGACAGGAGCTTGCTGCATTCTGTTGATGGGGAAAAAGTACCTTTGGGGGAGGGAACGTTTGCAATCGTTCATACAATGCTGTATAAAAGGATGTATGTTGCTGTGAAAGAATACAAGGAGCACCACCAGTTTACCTTAAAAACGATAAAGGAAAGGGTTATAAGAGAAGCAAGGACAATGATAAGCATAAGCCCTCACGAGTCTATCCCAATATTGTTTGGCCTAATTATACATTCGAGGCCTTTCTGCTTAGTCTCGCAATTATGCAGTCGCCACAACAAGTGCCTTACGCTGTTAAGACTCGTTAGAGGAAAAGCTGAGAAGCTGGCAGAGGAAGAATTGGTGTCTGTACTAGCAAAGCTTGCTGATGCGCTCCACCATTTACATGTTAACGGATTCGTGCACAATGACTTAAAATTGGACAACGTTGCTCTTATCAAATCTCAGACAGCTGCTAGCATTAGAGAATGGATTCCAATGATTTTAGACTTCGGCGAGGCTACTTTGTTAGCTGCAAATGTAAAAAAAAGATACAGCCTTCCTCATTCCCACATTGACCCATTGGTAAATTCAGGATCTGTGGCACACTCAGTTTGCAGCGATGTTTTTTCTCTTGGGGTGATCATTAGGAGAGTTGCTGAGCTAACAACCACTCAAGATATCCAAGATAATCTACTGGGGGCACATCTTCTCTGCACATCAGACATTGACAAAAGGCCAAATGCAAAGGCTGTCGCCATTCGATTGAAATCGTTTTGCAACTCTTTGAGTTGACGAACATCTTTAGGCAGTGTTATGTATTGAGCCCTATTGATCAGAACCTCTTTTCAAGGGACCAGGACTGGGGGGGGGTCTATTTTTCCTTGTTTAAATGGGACAAAAGGCCTATTGCTTGACAAGTTAAAGCAATAGGTCTAAAGAAGGAACTAGGGGGGCAATTACCCACCCAGCTAGTACGTTTTGATATCGTCATACTTTCTGCATAGAAGTGTCTCAATTTTATATCAACTTTCAGATTCTTATACATTGAGTGGCATGAAGGGATGGATACATGGATGGGGCTTTGATCTTATGTAATGCACAAATAGATTTGAAGCATCTGGTTCTAAATAGTTATAAGGGGCTTGAACGATAAGATGGGTGGGGGAGCTTAGGATAATTGAAAGAAGGGGAGAAGCCTTTAACAGAGGGGCAATGAGAGAGTCGAGGGAAAAAATTGAACAATTCAGTTGATAGATTTAGAAACAATTGAATGAATATGAAATGAAAATGTGACTTTGAAAATGTTATCTTCAGGGCAGCTCTAAAGAAAAGTAGTACCCAAATCAGCTACTTAAACAAGCACACTATTTTACAAGACCCATCCACAAAGCAGGGCAACAAGAAACAGGGACCTTTGCAAGTCATTATTTTATTTTGTTGAAATGTTTATCGCTAATACTGCTTATCAGATTTGTCACTTTTTCTTGAAAGGTGAATATAATTTTTTCAATTTTGGATTTATGTAAGTTTGAATTCTTAAAAGGAGTGTCTTGTCAAGAACAGGTGTAAGCACATTGAAAATTAAATATATAAGTGGTACTCCTATTTTTCATAAAGAGCTAAGAATTGCAGCCAGCACTGAAAGTTTCTTAAAGTTAGCAGATTTTGAGTTTTCAGAATTTCTTATGAGTTTCTTTAAGAATCATCTTCATGTTTACGTGTCTCCTCTAGAACATTTCAAAACAAAACAAAGGTTTTGTAGCCTTTCCCTTGTTTAGACATTGCGCATGTACCTTTCGATTGAAAATGATATAAAGACACGAAAGTAAATATAAATATAAACGTTGTAATAAATATAATTACATAATTAATTGCATAATTACATAGAAAAAAGCAAAAAGTACGTTGTATCCTATTAAATTGTACTACCCGAGCTACAGGATATAATGCGCTATTAAAACTGTTTTACCAAGGTCCCTGATTTCTTAAAAAGACTTTCTTAAAAGGAAATATGGTGTACGATAGTGAGAGCACATTGAAATCCAATTTTAACCACACATGGCTTGTCACGACGTATGCTTAGCAGGATTTCCCGAATCTTCGAAGTAATTTCCACAAAAATTGTAATGCTGTGAACATGACCAGCCATATACTTAAAAGAGAGCCGCAGGAAGGATTGATTTATTATATGTTGGCAACTTAATATAACGAACGGATGACCAACATTCATGTATGTATTTCGACCTGATCAACACACGGCGTATGATTTTCAAAGTTTACTGCCACATTTAAAATTTAGAGAACGGCTACCATGGCTTCAAAGAACAGCAAAAGCCTAAACTGGTCTTTCGAGAGTTTGAGTGATCAATCATCAGAACTTGCCGAGAAGCAGTTAATGAGCACTCCGCAATCCGATGCTATTTCTAGCTCCAACAAACAAGCGCGCAACCCAGCCTCCTTTTTTGACCAAATGACTCGTGATTCAGACGGAGAACAAAGTTGTCGCCCGAAGCCAAAAACGATTTTTGCAAAGTATACAACCATTACACCAATGACAGAGAATTCACGAGGTACGATTCTTGACGACGTATTCAAAACTAGATCGTACTGGGATGTCGTTAATAATATAAGAGATGTTATGCTACAAAATAAAAAGGGGGAAGGATTCACCTTCGGGAAGAAAGACGTGGCTGAGTTTAACAAGTTGGCGAAAGAACTGTATGATGATTTAGTAAGTAGAAAAATACAGATGGATCTATTAATCTTTTTTGAAAAACGCATTTTTACCGAGTGATGTCTCAAATATGAATCATCTTTCTCTCAATCAATCAATCAATCAATCATTCTTTCTTTTCTCTTCCTTTTCAATAGATTTAGATATTGCCATATTCTCGAACAAAATTAACTTTCATCAAATTCAATTCGTTGCTTTACGTTTTAGCCTGATAACCTACAATATTACACACCAGTGGCGTATATGGATGAAGAGTGTTGGGCATTGGCTGAGAAAATTGTAGAAGAAATGGGAAAGGGGCAATTGCATGGGAAGAGAGAACCAACGACAGCAACATTTCGCTTTATAAAGACCAGTCACAGCTTCATTGAGAAAAAAAGGCTACTTAGACAGTATCTTACTAAAAATATGACAGGGCAATACAGTGAACCGAAGAAAAAGTCAATTAAACCAAAAGTAAGATCTCTAATCATCCTTTTCGATTTGAAGTGTTGATCTTTTACGAATTCATAGCCTGCGGACACCCTCAACACTCCTCTGTGAAAGTGTTATAAAGTCTACGGTTTTGCGGAGGAGGGCGGATGAGTGTCGAGGCTGCGTGCAGGCAACGTATTTATGGAAGTACGTGAAAAGGTGAAGAAAACTGACTTTTAAAATTCATTCGTTGAATTGCAGGATTTTAAAATGATTCAATGAATTACTGAAATCAGCTCTAACGTTTATTTCACATTGAAATGAAAGAATATTTGTGCAACGTGAAGTGCGAACCATGTTTGTGAATCTTAATTTTTACTGATTAATACAAACGATGAACAACGCACACCACGCCTTTCATAAACTCCCATACTGTTCATGATTAGCAGCCACAACCTCCTTTCTCTGGGATCATTAGCGCTCGAAGTTAGACAGACACATAAGTGTTCGCGTTATATTATGAACATTAGATTCGCATTTCTGTTAGATTTCCCTTTTAAAACAACAATGACGCTCTCTTCGCAGCCAACGATTACAACATCAGGAACTCTGAGCGACCATGGAAAAGTTAAGATAATGGAGGGGCAACTCAAAGGTGCAAAAAACGAGGTATTTAGTTTTGATAACTGAATTTTAAAAGTAAGACACTTGGTATCTTGATGGGTATATTGAGTGTGTCAAATTTGCGAGATGATGAAATTTTTTTCAGGCTTTAAATTTTAGACGGGGATGCTAAGAAGGCGAAGATAGCTTGCTCTAAATTGTATGCCTACGTATAAAAGTTTCATGTATCTTCAAAGTCTTTTGTTTCTCTATCACAGATATCTACTCTGAAAGAGATCAATGCACGGCAAGAAAAAGAAATAATAGAGAACAGACAGGAAATAACGAGGGTTCGACTTTTCTATTTTTCGTTTATCTCAACTTCATCAAGTGGTTTTCTACCGGGCTGCAAAGTTGTTAATCATAATGTTAACTCCTATTTTGTATTGTGGCATTCCAAGTAAAGGATCAGCCAAAAATTCCTATTTTGTGGTAGTTCCAGGAGGTAACATCAAATTGCCATCTCAATTCCAAACTACAGATAGGCCAAATAGGTTAAATAGATGCTACTTATTACCAAAAGGGTTGCAAAACGAATCAAAATCAAATCCTTATCTTTCAGCTGTCGCTTACTCTCGATTTTTCATTCTAATGCAACGAAGCAGATAACCGTTTTTGAGCAAAAGAAACATTATCAAAGTCGAGATAATTTTTAAGAAAAAGAGATCCAAACCAAAGCTATTAACGTCAACTGGAAAAACTTCTGACAAGGTCTCCTTCTTTTCGCAGTTGAACAGTTCCATCACTCAATACATCCATAAGTTGTCTAGCACCGAGCTAAAGCTTGCTATGGAGCAACAACATCGGAAACAGGTAAATTTTTTTAAATTCTTTACTGAAGCGCAAAGCTCAAAATTGATTTTAAAAATAACGACAATTTTTTGGGTAGCAGAATGCCACAATTTAAAACTTTTGTTTTGTAGTGGCAGGCGTGTAAAGGCAAAACAAAATGCGCAGGACATCATAACTGCGAACTCAAAAAGACAATTCTCGACCTTTCTCTTAAAACTGAAGGGAAAATTCAGTCACAGTGCAATCGTATGGTAAAACACAATCATATGTCGGCCAAAACTGCTCTGTGGCATGTAAGAATACATGTATCAACATTTGATAACAAGTGTAGGGCAGAACCAAGGACGTGTATGCAATTCGTAAGAATAAAATTATCTTTATTCGTCATGAAATTCATATCCTTCAGGTAGAGCATGACAGGAATGTAAGGATACGCATAATGGCAGCCAGTACTTTAAGATGGAAGAAGCTGTACCAGAGTCAAGCAATGATGGAAAGCGAAAGCATTGAGCTTATGCATTCTAGCAGCATGAACAAGTCAAACGAAAAGGTGATAAAGTGGTGTAGTTTTCTCTTTACTACTGGCTCAAGACTTCTTGGATGGTACAACTACACAGTAACCTTTTACCGACCCTTTAGTATAGCGAATGCAGTCTTCTGATATGAAATTATATGATTTACTTTCGCAAGACTTTCGTAGCCTGCGTGCAGCCTCAACACTCTTTCTCGAACACATATACCTATATAGAGTCTATACTTTCGTTCGAGCAGGAGAGTTGAAGCTGCACGCAGGCGTTGGATTTCATTCCAAAGACTTACGCTCTGAACTTGTACACCGCCAATAGCTGCATGAGTTTGAGAGGATGCCTCAATAAGGGGCTTCTGTATTATGCGGATGAGTTCAGAGTTTACATATTCTAACATTTGTTTCGTTACTCCGTTCTACTCTGCTCCTGGGGTAACTTGAATCTTAGGAAGACGAAGACGTGGCATCCAACTTCAGGGAAATCCGTAGGGATTGTCTGTTAAGTTTCATACCCATTTTCAAGGATTTTTGAGAAGACCGTCATGTTGAACTTGCCGAAAATCATATTGCATTTCACTTTAAGCACACATTACGCAGGTATTACCACCACCAAAGTATCAGAGCTAAGCATTACATTTCAGCGCCAAAACAAGAAACTCTACGAATGTTTTCTTGCAATTCAAAAAGCTAGCCATTTGGAGACCCATGTTTAGGAATGTCCGAGGTTTTAGAACGAGCCTTATAGTTGGCGCGTTCCCATCGCTCTATACAGCTTTTAGCTTCTTTTATTTTATTTTATGTTGTTAAAGTATAACGACGCTCCTGTAAAAGTGTAGCAAGTTATTATCATGAAAATTGAAATATACATGGAAATTAACCCCCCCCCCCTGTGATTCTGCTATAAATGAGGTCAATTTAACCATAAATGTTCAATTTGATTTTGAAATCATCCAGGAAAGAGCACATCCACCTGCTAAGAGGCAACGCGATATGGATGCAGAAAACAGTGAGGCTAATACAAGTGAGCAGGGGTCAGATAAAAGCGATACTTACATGGATCAAGCTGTCAATGAAGAGGTATCTTGCGCTGTAAAATCTAATTTCTTAGTTCATAATTTGCCTGCCTTAGATGAACTTCTTTGGATTTGCTTATCCTTACTTATGATGCAAATGAGATTATTTGAATGCACGATTGATCATTATGAATTTTGAAGTAAAAATTGCAACTTCTTCGAGGGCTCAATCATGGGAAGTGACGCAAATGCTAACGTTTGCTTGTTTGATGCAGGTTTACGGTGAACATGACACATTGAGGTACTTGCAGGCAATTTCTACGAAAGTAAAGAAAACAAAAGTCGTCGAATCAGAGGAGCATCAGTCTCATGAAGAGCCAGAAAATTTGCCTGAGAAAGTTACAAATGTTGAATTGGAAGAAACTCAGCCGCAGCAAAATCCATCTACAAATGCAGATGAGGTATGCCATGCTTTAATAATGATCTCATTTCTAGCTACAAAGCTTGAGATTTTGACAAGGAAGTTTTGAATTTGAAAAAAAATCAACAAAGTGGTTATATATATATGTATGCTCTGTCTGATTATTGGAACAGTCATTACCGATGAAGGCTTACGCCGAAACGTTTAACGAATATGTTTTTTCTGAGTCTATATATCTATTTTATTACATATTGAGTAGAAGCTTATGAGAATATATATATATTTTCATGATATTATTTATCTATTCTATATCAAGGCGGTATAAGTCAAATAGTTCGTGGATAAGCAATGTCAACTGCTGACAAGAAAAAAGACAGCGTCTAACTACTTGCTACAAATCTTGTTTCTCTGTCTAAAGTTATTGGATTTCCACAGTTTTTGTACCGAGTTAGCCAGAAAAGAGCTCTCGCTTTCGAAAGGCCATATAAATCATACACTGGACCAATTTCGAATACTTTTGATTTAATCTTTTATCAAATATCCCATGTTATTCTGGGCTATTTTTTTGTCGATTTTCACATGCCTAATTATTGATATATTTGTGATTTCTTGAATTTTGTTTGCATGCAGACTGCCCAAAAAATCGAAAAACAGTGATCAAATGATCTAAGCACAGAATTTGGCAAAATCGTGAAAGTGCCTCTCGAAATGACTAAGGAACTAGGAATAGATTAAAAAATTTGATCATTGTTTATATACTCTGCCAAGTTCAGTATTTCAAGTTCAATTCAATTTAAACAAAAGATTGATTCAAAAATATTTGAAATTGGTCCAGTGTATGATTTATCTTGGCCTGGCGAAAGTGGAAGCTTTTCTAGCTCACACAGTATGACCAGTATCAGAAATCACCCTTGTGATCTTGTCAAACTAAACTTCCATTTTTTCCCAAGAATTCAGAACAGCAACCCTTAGATGGTCAATTTGCAGCAGTGGCATACAGTGGGAAAAAGTTTTTCATTGGAAAAATCCTTGCAAGGTTCCAGGGACAAGAGACAAGTGATTGCGAAGATGATATTGAAAAAACAGGGGACGATGAGAGTGAGAGTGAGACAAACAGACATCTTGTCGAAAAACCGTTCGAGAATATAACGGTAAAATTCTTGACATGGAGCAAACACTCGCAAGCTCTGCATTGGCCATCTTACGATGATGAAGATACGGTTGAAGGTAGATTCGTTTACAGAAATGACATAAAAATATTTGCAAATGGCAAAAAAGAAGGACATTATTATCCAGTTCCATCTTACACTGACCTAAAGAAGGAGTATTTCGAATACGGCGAGAAATATGATTTAAAGTAGATTTACGGCAAGGAACATTCGATAAAAATGGGAAAGGATACTTTCTTATTTGGAAAAACATATTTTAAAGGACTCTTCTCGTTTTAAGTTAGGATCGAAAAAAGCGAGGAAACATTTTAGCAATTCTAAAAAAGAAGCCGTGAAAGCTATTCCAATCGGCCATGATATTAAAAGGTACATACAGATAGGATTTCCTTGTTGTCATGAGATTCTAGCCTTGTTCTTGCAAGACGAAATCAAAATAATTTCCAAATGGAATAGCTTGTTCGACTGAGTGACCCCATTGCACTTTTTCAAAAAAATTATCTGATGCTTTGGTATTTATTTTCTGTTGTACCAATAATGTTCGCAAGCAGCAACACGAAGAGGTGACTACTCGTCTTGTCAACATGTGAAACTAAACAAATAATTTCAGAAATAATGCATCTCTGTAAAATTGATACGTCTTTTTGTTAAATCTACTAGACTTTTTACGACTTTTTTCAATAGGAAAACCATTAATATCTACGTGTATGCTGGAAGTTGTATTTGCAGGTGTAATTTATTCTGTGTACAGTTTTGTACTGCAATCATGAACATTATAGCTTGATTTATTTGCAGTTTTCTGTCGATCTACTCTACGCAGCGGTAATGTAGCAATTCGTTGGGGCAATTTGTTTGGGTATTAACCCAAGACAGACTTAAGTTCATCGGTCTACTTATATAAACTGATGATTTAAGAAACTTTTACTACCAGCTCAAATTCTTAGTTTCTCTTTCATAGAGGAAATGCATGCAGCCGAGAGGCGTATCACTTTGTTGAAAGATTTGGCAAAAGTCATTTTGTTTTCAAGAAAAATCTATAAGAATTCCTTAACAATTCTAGTGTTTAAAAAAATCTCGTACACCCTTCGGAGAGCGATACATCCCTCACGCGAAGAAAGCTTGAAGGCTGAAGTAGCAGTCTGTATCGGACCTTCAGGCAAGAAATCAAGCATTAATTTCGAGTAATTCCATATTTCAAACATTTTAGTTTTGGCGAAAAACTTGAGCAAAGAGTTTTCCTATTTGTTGGGAAGACGAGTTAAGGTTTGTTAGAGGAAACGTATGTGTCCCCCGTGCAGTGGGTTAAAGCTCATGCGCAGTAGCGTTTAAGGCTGGAACTCTGCCAGGCGCATGGGCATTAACCTACTGCACGGGGGACACATAAGTTTCCTCGGACGAACCCGTATCTCGTCCCCTAACCAGTAAGACGTCAGAAGTGACACAAGCAGTGATATGATACGGATTAACTTTGAAAAGGAAATTATACATCCTCGACCAGCTGTGATGTGAACGACATGAGTTCCGCCTTTTGTCTGTATTTGGATATTTCGTTCAAATCAACTTGACACATAGGCCTTATACACATGCGTTTTGGAGAAATGGAGGGCACTTTGTTCGTTGCATTACCGCACTTACCTTGCTGGATGTTTCTTACCTACATAGAGAGTAGATATTCGCGGAACGCATACTGACTCGTTTTGCAAGATATTGCCAATTTACTATGATGTTGAGTGGGGGAGCGTGGTACGATCACGATCTTTAGGAAGAGTGCAGCAAAGAACTTTGGCGCCAGATTTTGCCGCAATTTTTTCACGCTGAGGAAAGGCAACACATCTGGTGAGTTTAATCGTTTTTATCCAATGCTACAACTCTCTTCACAAACCAATGCCACCACTCTTAGAGTTCGTTTTATTGTTATATTGTTCTAATTCTCTGTCTGTGGATTGTCTTTTTTTATCAAATAATGCGAGTATGATAGCACTCAAGGTGAGGTGGGTGGGTTGGATGGAACGCACGGTATGGCATGGTATGACGGTAGGTATGACCATAAATATGTGAACTGTAAGAAATCAAGTAGGAAATAATAACCCTTGTGTTCATGGGACGATGTTGCATATTCTTCTCTTCCGTTTCATAAAACAAAACACACAGAAAGAATGTTAGAATAGAAATACAACATGTTTAGTAGGTTTAGTAGCTGGGTCACAGGGCAGTTTCCTTTCCTATGTCCTGTACAATTAATCTGCGGGTAACATTCTCCTAGCGCGGGATTCTAACCTCGGCCTTCCAAAGCAAAATTTAATCTGCTATTGTTTCCACATAACTGTTGAAATATGACCATAACCATCGGGGCTCTTCAAAGAAACCAAGGATTACCGGTCTGTCGATCAATCTGTCAACAGGATTATTTTCGGAACTATCGCACGCAAGCCTACTTTATGAAATGAGCACTCTGATTGGCTAATACGCTCAATCATGATTGTAACCTGGAGATTGTTATTAATCACGATCTAACATGGTTGGTTGTGTGCTTGTTTCTGGTTATGACATAATTTTTCTGGTTACTTTATGGATTCCGTTACTATGGAATTTATAATCCAAATTTCTACTCCACCCATAGCGGAATTGGTGTAATGCTACACCACAGATCTGTGTCGTACAGGCTCTTCCTCTTTTTTACACCAGTGTATTTCTTCCTTCTCCAAGAATGCTTGGCGTAAAATTCAGCATTCAAAGCATCAGAATCCGTACTTCTTTATACTCCAAGAACACAATGGGGGGGGGAGCAATTGCCCCCCCTCCCACTTTTGTTGAAAGATGGTCCTTGAGATTCGTTTAAAACCAAGGAGAAAATAGCTGGGTGTAGGTTTGCGTAAAAATTTTCTGAGAAATGTCAAATCTTCCATTTTAGCACCTGGCAAATATGGAATCAGGGACAACAACAAAACATTGTTTGTGACATAAAACCTAATAGCTCACAAATCTCTGAAAAAACCTGCATTTTCACAAGCATACGAGCCATGGGGGCTGGGGGTGGGGCAGCCCTCAAACGTTAGAAAAAGTTACAAAAAATCATGCTCTATTGGGCAAAAATCTGCACTAAGTCCAGGGGCGGATCCAGACCGAAGTTGAAGGGGGGGCAACTAGCAAAGAGGGCGCCAGAAATATGATGGAAAGTGAGCGCGCCGAAGGCGCACAAACATTTTTGGACGCTTTTGACAGAAAATTCTTTGATTTACTACTAAATAACACCTTGATTTACATGTTTCCCCCATATTTAAATCGAAACAGTTAACAAATTGTGCGTTTTAGAGTTAGGATGAGGGGCACTTTTCTCGCCAAAAAAGGGGCGCCAAGCTGAATTCTCATCGTGAAGGGGGGGGGCAGTTGCCCCCACTTGCACCCCCTAAATCCGCCATTGACTAAGTCTGGCAAAGACTTTGGTAGACAATGGAATTTTATCAGACAGTCCTGCTAGATTTATCCTCCCAATAGGCCATAGGCTTTCATGCATATTTTGCACTGCCAGTCTCTGCAGAGTATGGCATTTTTAATGCGATCTATAGGGGGTTTAATGGGGAAATCTTTTATGTTCTTTATCATTTTCTATTTTCAATGAATGGCCTGTTAAAAAGCTCAGGTGTACACAATGCCTTACTCTGTACATTCGAGAAAGAGCCCCCCCCCCCCCCATAAATACAAGCTTTATTTCATATACCTTCTCAAAAACTGCTTGTGAATCTTGCTCACTGTCAGGATCCCTGATAAAAACTTTACTACGCCATAGAGACGTCATCTTCTTACTACTTTTTTGAGATACTACTCCAACTGGGCCTCTTTTTGCTTTCTTCAGTCGGACGATATTATTGTCGTGGTGGGAGGGATGAGTCAGTCGTGTCGTGCTGATGCTCGTGATGGGCCTAGCAACAACACCCGGAGATGGCTGCTGTCTGAAATTGCAGCATTCTCTCCTGGTTTTATTCCCCTTCTGCACAAATTTTGATAAATCCTTTAACCTCTGCGAGTTTCTGGATAACATGTAAACTCTTCACTCCAACTACAGTCTTTTGACTAGTGACACTTCGACTCGACCTTGCCGCCATTAGAAGAAGCAACTACAACAACAAATCATTAGCAAAACAAAAACCTCGTTCCCGAGGGCAGCTTTCATTGACAACCCTGGTTGACAACGCGAGGCTGGTTCTCATTGATTTTTTTGGGTTTTAAAGAGTGATTGTCACCCAGGGTCCTTTGCGAGCACGCTACAAACTCAAACTTGGATCTTCACTGCTGTGGTTGAAAATTTTTGAACAGTTTGACCTTACTTGACTTTTATATCAGTTCTTTATATGATGATTTACGAATATTTCAACAGAATAACTGGCTTAAGGTTACAGTAAAAAATGTTCAGGAAATTAAAACCGAAATACAAGCGAAACTTAGTTATTTTCACAATCAAATAATATTAGAACGGCTATAAAAAACTGTCTAAAAAGAAATCGAGGTTTACATTTCCTTGCCTGTAGAGGCAAGTCGTTGAATTCCTTGGTTTTCATTAGTGGCAGTTCTCTACTGATACTCTACTGATGGTTCTTCATTTCTTAGGCTCTTTCCGTGCGTATTCTTATTAAGTATTCTCTCATCACATCACAGACATTTCGTTGTAAATTATCAAAGTAGGGTCAACCATCTTGGGTTATTTGATTTCACGACAATATAGTTCAGTTACTTGCAATGTGAAGCCATATTTTCTGCTGAGGATAGGCCAAATTTGATGGTTTGTTCCCGGGGGAGGTGCTTCACATATTTTTGGTGGGGACGTGCCATCGGGAAGGGTATCGATTTTCGCGATTTTGGTATAAGGAACGGTATAGATTTTCACGATTTTGGTGTAAGGAACGGTATCGATTTTCACAATTTTGGTTAAAGTACAAGATCGGATATACATTTTCGGAAAATTGGTATAAGGTCGGGTGTACTTTTTCGGAAAATTGGTATAAGGAACGGGTATGTTTTTGAAGCTTCGATGGCACGTCCCCGACCAAAACCTGGTCAAGTAACCCCCCGGGGGTTTGTTTGCCCGCAAAAGACCCAAGGTGAAAATGGCCTTTTAACTTCCAGATATGAGATATGCACAAAACGCGAAACGGCTATCACCAACTAATGCCCATGCTTCACTGAAACCACGATTCCAGAAAGTGGCTGAATGGAAAATTCAGAAAGGAAAAAGACATTCAATAACTCGATATTTGCCTCGGAAATCCAGAAGGACCATGAAGCATGGGGTGGATGGAGCTACTGGAAATCTCAAGCACCCAAAATTTCATTGGTACTGTTTAGAAAAAAGATCACGTCATTTCTTTAAATATATTCTTTGTGACTGGAGACATGTGCGATACAGTACATCAAAGACTTTTGCTCCTTTTGTTATTACGGAATCGATTTACTAAGATTATACTTCCATGTAATTTTTGCACTCCAAAGGGACATGCCGTCATTGTTTTGAACCTGTCCTAAGAGGTGAGTAAATAAAGAAACTAAATAATTTCCCACTGGACGTTACCATGATGCAAAAATCCTCAAATTTAAAAACTACAATATATCTTCTTTCGAAAATTACAAATTACAAATGCAAACTAAAATGAACAGTATTTATTGAGAAATAGCTAATTTGCTACGAACAAGAGAATTTATTTTGAAGTAGAAAAGATGACTTGAAAGAATTAGAATTGTCATAAAATCTCTTTATGCCATGAATTTTTATACGAACCCTTTGAGAAAAATGTGCTGGAAGAGTGGTTGATAACTGTAGAATTTATCATGATTGTTCCCTATTCTCCTCCCTTATTTGTGTTTTGCATTGAATTTCGCAGTTAACCATTTAAACCAATCAACTTCACAAAACCATCATTATTGAAATTGCTTAGAAATGTATCAAAATAGCGAAGTTACACGATTAGCAGCTGCAATGAGACACAGATGAATAATTTCTGACTCTTCTGAGCTGGGAAATAACGATTTGAAAGTTGCTCTCCAAACGCTGCCACTCTGGAAACAATAATGGAAACAAACAAAAAATAGCCCAAACTTAACAAATCACCCTAACACGTTGAAAGAAGAACAGTCGAAGGAAAATTTGAAAAAAGTTGCGATTAGCCCGATGTGATGTTTAGTTTGGTATTATCTGGATTTTAAAACTTTAACTTGTAAATTGACGTTATTTGATCGTTTTGATAAGCTTTTAGTTTCAACAGGACTTTGAATGAGAGCAACTGCTGCAAAAGCTGACCAAGTATGTCTCTATAAAGATGATTAACTAATTTGGTATTGAAGACTTCAGTTTTTTCAATTCTGGGTCATTGTGTGTCAGTTTCTTTCAAAATTACTAATTACATAAATATACTTCTGAGTTATAAAATCTAGAATTGTTACAAGAAGGCAGTTCATTCTAACAAAGGTCGCAGGTCTCCTTGCACAGTGCCTCCATGGTAGATTTCATCTTTGAGCAATATCCTGCTCGTTTCCATGAGCTACACTTCGCCTTTGATTTTGGATCATCAAAGCATTTATCTTCGAAGGAAATAATGATGATTAGATATAAATCACTATGTTCGTGCAAGGTTTTGTGCAAGGTTTAAAGGGTTCGTGCAAAATTTAAAGGCTTGCATTTACGGAGAGCAGAAAAGTCTAAAGATAATCCATTCAAATCGAAGTAGCACACGCACTGTAGACAGAAAAAATGCTGTGTGAATGTTTTTCTTCGCTCTATTGATAAAGAAGCCTATTTACCATTATAAATTCCCTTTCAAAACTCCGAACGATCTTACGTGACACTTTTTCGTCGAAAACTTTACCATATGCAATTCGACAAAATGGTATTGAAAATTAACTGAAACTAATTTTAAACTTGTTGTCTTTGGAATTACATGAAATTGTTTCCGTGTAACGTATTTTGCGTTAAAAAGGCAACAGAAATGAAAGATAGAAACATACCACAAACGTCACAAGTCTCTGGGCAATGCTTTCTCATGAAGTCTCCAGCTATCCTATGCGTCATGCAGTCAGATTCGAATGTTTTGCAAACGTATCTGTATCCATCCTTGCAAGCTGCAAACAAACGTAGCGAAATTGTTCTCGTGAAATTCATCAATAGTAAAGCATATGACTACAAACATGCTAAAGGCACAGAATCTCTTCTTTATTCTAAATTAATAGTTTAAAGGGAATCTAAGCATACAGTAAAAGTTCTATTAAGGTAACTCTGCTTTCTGCTCTAGTGCACAGCGAGATGCCGTTTCGCAAAACCACTCTCCTCAGAAAACAGTTAATTTCTCCAATATTATTCGGTCTATCGAAACTCGGTAAAAACTATGTTGTTCTGTATACTCTGGGCAATCGAAAGATGTATAAATCGCAATGTTTTCGTCAACCCTGGCTTCGCAAATCCTAGCTCAAATCATTTTGCTGATTTCAGAGAAGTGGATTTACC
>REGL01000869.1:117806-130522 GCA_004194395.1 Aurelia aurita complex sp. Pacific | reverse complement strand
CACTCTTTTTTTTTATAAGAATATTGTTTATAAGAATATTCAGGCTCAGAATCATCCAAATTTTAAGAATATTATAAGAATATTGCTCAGCCTCAGCTCGTATGTTTGTGTCTCATTTTCCAGCAGTTGCCTGTTTTGCGATGCTCATAACATTCTTATTGTTACAATTGCTTAAATTTGTCTTTCGTTCGACCATTTCTTCATAATGATATGACACTTCTTTGAACTATATGTTCCCCTGAAACCATATCAGATTTGAAAAAATAAGAATACTTTAAGAATATGTTAAGGCTCAAAACGAAAAATTTCTTAAGAATATTGAGGCTGGAAAAAATTTATAGTATTCTTATAAAAAAAGAGTGAATTTGGGTCAGTGCTGAAAGTTTCTTAAAATTATCAGATTTTGAGTACTCAGAGTTTCTTACGAGTTTCTTAGAGGTATAACGATCTTCATGCTCACTACGTGTGCCGTGCCCTCGTGAACGTTACAAAGCAAAGCTTTGTAATCCTTTGGCTTTCCAATGTTTAGATATTACTCGAGTACCTCGAGTACGAGAAATATGATACAGGAAACAAGGGAAAGTAAACTAAAAATGTGTGAAGTATTTCCTTTATCAAAATTTCCCAGTACTGGAGTTTCTTAATTTTTTGGCGATCCGAGAGTTGCGTTTCTTATGGGCAGTTTCTTTTAAAAAATACGTGTAAAGGAATCCTTTCCAGAAATTTGCATAGTCAAATAGAAAGAGGAAGCAAACAGGTCGAAATCAAGATGAATACACAGCAAAATAGGTACTATTTGCAAATTAATTTCATCATCGATAAAGTTGAGAACTTGCCGAGGGGTTTTCTTTTTATACACAGAGAAGACCGGAACAAGCTCTCCTCTCATCCCATCCCGTCGACCCCCCCTCCCCCTGTCGAACCTATCCTATCTGCTGTTTTGTAAACGAGGCTAAAAGAAAATGTTCACGAACATTGAAAAAGCGGGAAAAATTTTTGTGCAAGAACAGGAAGAGCAAAAAGATCAGGTTTTTTTTGGATATTGTTCTTTTTCATGAGTTAACCGCCTTCTTTCTACAGATTACGGTGTCTTGTTGCGTTTATTGATTTAGTACAATAAGTCCGTCATTTAAGGCTATTTTCTAAATGTTGTGCCGCAAATATTTTGGTATAAACAGTCTGTGAAGTGAATTTTATTTAGGCCAAATATTGTTGCAGTAGTTACCAGTTGCCATGATCAGGGACGTTGAAGGTGTTGTGTTTGCGCAAATTGTGGCGACACTAGGGACAGAGGAAGGCTTTTGCATACCCTTCGTCGCGGCCCATCCCCAGTTACCTTTACTATGGAAGAACCCCCCCCCCCCCCCGTGGCTGTAATATATGACTGCGTTTCGTTTTCACATACAACGCTGTTACAGTTTCGTTTTCACATACAACGCTTTGGTCCTGAGAGCTGATTCCATAAAAAGATCACATACAGAACAACGGGCAAAACAAGGTCCCGAGCTATGTTTTAGCGTTGTTTTGGAGAAAAAACCAATCACAGCCTTGCGTAGTTGTCACATGATAAATCATATCACTGTATGACCGGGTGTCGTTGTACCGTTAAATTGCCGTACTTTCTGGCGACAAAAACATACTGCAAGAAAGTGCAGCAATACACATTACAACGGGAACTACAGTAGTGTCACCGCAGCCATTATGTCCACCCTGATGAGGCCATTACTTGAATAAAATAAATAACAATAACAGTAACATGAAACTACATGTAATTACTATTGGGAAAAAATGAAAACTTAAATGGGGAAAGGCAGTAACAAGGTAGCTTGTTAACAAATAATTGTGAGTGTAGGTTTAAAAAGTTTAAAACCATTTGAGGCTAGCAATAAAATCTTTCTTCCGTTGTCCGTAGGATCCAGAAGCAGCTCACGTGACTTCTTTAATCGACACAGGAATGTTTCCTCATTTAAGTTCAGACCAGTTGCTGTCGTTTGCTGATACCCTAATGGAATCGCACAAATTTGCATGTAATTTTAACACAAATCATGAACAACGCACGCAGCTATGGAAAGCAGGTAATTAGTTTTGAGGTTTATTCCAGATCTGAATATTTCATTTTATTATATTCATAGCTTGCAAGGTCTTAGGGGCCGATTTTATGAGAGTTTTCAGACTCCCTCTCAAATCATCTCTTTGTAAAACTGAGTTTGTGATTGCATGAGAAAGTTTCAGCCCTCCTTAAACTGGGTGGGCTGGGATTTTCAGCCCGGGTAAGAGGGCTGAGATTTCCTCTGTAATCGCAATTTTTCCAGCCCGGGCTGAAAATTTCCTTTGTGCATGTGCAGTTTGTATATAGTTCCGCGCTAAAATAGGTAACACGAAGATTATCAAAGATGGGGCGGCAGATAAAAGCAAAGAAGGTTCTCAGCGGAAAAATGGTGATTCTAAAGCCATTGGAAAGTTTTAAACCTCGAAAAATTTTGTTCCGATTCTTGTAACAAATTTCATCCCGGGCTAGACTTGCCCCAAGTCTATTTCGTCAAAAAAAGNTTCATCAGGGTAGCAGCGATTAAGACGTTCAGCTAAAGGGGCACTTCCTGAAAATAGAAAGGGCACTTCTTTGTTTATTCCAAAATCTTGGGGGAGAGGTGCCCCCCGGTTCCTACGTCTCTGCGTCTGCATCTTCCTTGATCTTGTTGGGGAGACGAGATACACTTCGTCCAAGGAAACGTATGTGTTTTTTCTTATATAATATATTCCAAATGAAATTTTACAATACACACATTACGAACTACATTACACGTATTTTTTTTATATGAGAAACTAAGAATTTGGGCCAGTACTGGAAGTTTCTTAAAATTATCAGATTTTGAGTACTCAGAGTTTCTTACGAGTTGCTTAGAGGTTCCATAACAATCTTCATGTTCCCTACCTGTGCCCTCGTGAACATTTCAAAACAAGGTTTTTTAAGCCTTTCCAATGTTTAGACATTACTTAAGTACCTTATGAGTAATATGATACTGGAAACAAGTGAAAGTAAAATAAAAACATGTCAAGGATTTCCTTTATCAAAATAAATAGTTTCTTAGCTTATATTTTCCCGTACTGGAGTTTCTTAATTTTTTGGCGATCTGAGAGTTGAGTTTCTTATAAGTAGTTTGTTATAAGAAAAAATATGTGCACTTACAAAATTACTCTACAATACTACTAGGACAATCAACCCCAGGGAGCAAAAGGTAGTGTCTACCCCAAGGCCATTGAATAAAGATAATAAGGGAAAAGAAACCACTTTAACTACACGACAAAAACTTGTGGCTTATGAAGGGATTGGTAAGTGGCTACAGAAATTCACTGAAATCGACCAGTTTCATGGATAAAATGTAGCGTAAGCTCAAGAATATGTCTATTTAGTGAAATTGGAAAATCTTTATTGCCCTGTAATAAAAGTTGTAATAAAGCTTCATTTGCAAGATGTACATATCTAAGTGGTTGTATTAATGCATAGATTCCAGTGAGGAGGTCTCGTCTTTGTACATCAAAGCAAGGGCAGAGCATGTGTGTCGTATGTGTACGACCCTATGCAGAGTATGGCACTTGCACACCGGAGATTTTAAAAGGCTATTCAAAACAAACAATAGAGAACAAAAGACATTTCTCCTTGCACACCAGAGATCTCGTCGAAAAGTGCCATACTCTCCAGACTTGTGTATACATATGTGTCCCCTGTGTAATAGGTTATATTTCCTAGGACAAAGTCTATCTCGTCTCCCCAACGAGAGCATGATGTCAGAAGGCACAGATCCTATGTGCTTAATGACGTCATTATGCTCTGGTCACTTATTTTAACATGCAATTTCGCAGAAAAAAGACTACAAAATGGTGGGAAAAGTATGGGTCCATCTCGTTATTCCGACATCTCTATATTCCGACATCCCATTATTCCGACATCTCCATATTCCGACATCCTGTTACTCCGACATTTCTATGTTTCAATATCTCCTAATTCCGACATCTCCATATTCCGACATCTCGTTTTTCTTAGGCTGTATCACAGGGATTTTTTACGGATTTCTGTTTCAAATACTGTTAATCAGTTGCCAAACATAAGTTTGAAGTAAAATTTAAAAACAATTATAGTCTTTCCCAAATTAGATGTCACTTGCAAATGCCCACGAATAACAAAATAGAAGTGTTTTGCAAATTAATTTTGCATTATCGTAAATCCCAAGTGACATCTAATTTGAGACTGACTTTATGAGTTGGAATATTGGAATAAAAGGCGTCAAAATAATGGGAGTTCGGAATATCGAGACGTCGGAATATCGAGATATATGTGTATGGGGATTAAAGCAGAGAAAACACCTATATTTAATGTGTCGGAATATGGAGATGTCACGATAATGGGATGTCGGAATATAGAGATGTTGGAATAACGAGCTGATCCCAAAAGTATGATACACCATTATAAACAATACAATGTTGTATTTTATCATGAATCATACCAACCCCAGAATTGTCCTTTGTATTTATTCATCCAGACCTTTTTGTGTTTAATGTAATAGTGTTGTTTTAGACAAAGAGATTTTGACCAGATACATTTGCCAGATGATAGTTTGAGGAAGAATGGAAAGAGCTAATTAAATTACAAAATGAAGAGTAACTGCGGTAAGCCAGACTGTTAGATTTTGCCACACCATTTTGTTTAGATTCAGATCATTTTGTAGCATAGAGATAGCAAGTTGACCTTTTTAATGCTGGTTAAGTAAAATATGTGGGATAAATGTGTATTACTTTTATAAACTGCATCATTGTATTTTTATTGCTGCAATATACTGTACAGTATACTGTATATTGTGAACGAAAAAAGCAGGCATCAAGTTGATCTTTTGAGCTTCTTTCATTTACAGTATTCAGTTAATCTGCTAACTAGTTTCAGCCACAATGTCTTCATCAGAGCAATAGAATAATTTTATGAATACAGCGGCTTTTGTGGAGAAAAATTTAATTAGGCATAAGAAATGTCCATTTAAGGTTAATTTTATAAGTACTCAGAGCCAGTACACTTGAGTCCGTTTGTTTCAAATTGTCAGATCTGTTTTGCTGATGCTATCAAAAAGGACATAGAACAAGAAGACCCAATTGGAGATTTGAAGTGCCTGGTCAATTTTTTTTGCTATTCTATTTTTAGAAAATTTTATGTTAGGACATGAAATCTACTTTAGGACATGATAGGGCTCTATTCAAAACTTTCTGAAGGTGTTTTGTTTCAACCAATCTAAAACATGATGTGATTTGACATAAATGATCTAAAGACTAGTCAAAATGTTGTCCGAAAATTTTGTGTGTCCGAAATATAAAGAATGTTTCCGAAAATACTTCGCCGAAGTTTATTGTCCGAAACATTATCCGCCAAAAATTGTTTGTACTTCATGTATTGGCAGCCAATAATTCATGCTTTCTTTTGTCACGACAACGTAAGACTTTAACCCCTGGGGGGGCGGTAACTTCAATAGGCAGATGACAGGGTTGTGCCATTTTGATTTGCGACATCACATCCTAAAATTTGTAAATTTCCAAAAACCATACCCAAAACTTTACGGGTCATTCAAAATATATACCCTGTGAAAAAAGTTAAAGCTCTAGCCAAGTACTGTATATGGAATTAGATCAAAGTCAATATCCTAAAGAGGTATTATTCTAAAATAACGCCTAAAATTTATGTTTATATGTGATCTTATCAAAAACGACACCCTTAAATTTTTTTCTGCCTGAAAAAGGCACTCCAAAGATGGCACATCCCTACCTGTATAAATGGTAGTTACCCCCCCGGACTTTAAACAAATCAAAATAGCTGTTATCAGCAATGTGATGTAGGCCATTCGTTGATGTTTATTGTTCAGGAGCCTCGTACTACATGAAGTCTGATTTGCATTGCAGGAAATGAATTCATCGTCAGTGTGTCTATATTTGAATGTCAACTTTGTGATGTGTTTCTACGTTATCAGAATGACATTGAAGAACATATTGATACAATTAAGCATCTGGCAAGTTACAAGGTAAACATTTTTATTCTTTTATGAACCAGTTCCAGTATTTGCACTTTACAGTTACTATTTGCAATGTTTTGTCTAAATTTAGGACTACTTTAATATTATTAGTTCTTAAAAAAAGTTACCTATTTATGCTGGACAATATTAACTTCAATTTTATGCATTTATAGAAACATTTGCAAGAGAGTAGAAATGAGCATGCATCCTCCAAACAAAAGAACGATGATGAGCAAGACTTAATGGTCGACCTGGATTCATCTCAAAATGTAAGTGAATAGCAATACTATTTCTACATGCATATTGTCTCCAAAAACTGGTAACATTGTAACTTAACTTTATTTTAGTCGATCCCTCCTTTGGAAATATTCTTAATTCTCTTTAATGCACGACATGCAGTCATAAATTAGAATTTTTTTGCAGCCTGTTTTAGGCTGTTTCCGTAACGTTGTAAGTGATTGCTTCAAATGCAAGCAGGAGGTCTACCAAAAATTGAGAGAGAAAAATTCCTAGCATTGTTAAGATTCTACCCAAATTTTTGTGTAGCCCGTGTAAAATTTCAGGCCTATTTTTTATTTGATACCATATTGCAAATACAAAGGTTTCTTGAATGAAATTACTTTTTTATGGTGACTTTATTAACTGCTATCTTACTCGCGTTTAGAAACATTTGAAGGACAGCAGCGAAATGGCAAGTGCCAAACAAAATTACCTTGACAAAAAAGACTCAAGAAAGAGACAGGAATCATTTCAAAATGTAACTTTCGAAGTACTGCGATACAATATACATATCTTATATTGTCTAAACGAGATTCACACAGCATCATTTCATTCATAGCAACTTTCTGTAAAAAATATTGTATTGTTTTCTTGTCCCTGTAGTTATGTCGATTTGACGTTGTATAAGTGCCTATGAAATTATGATGCGGGGCAATGTCATTAAATAACAAGGATTCATAGATTAGATACAGCAGCAGCATGAATTAATTTTGAAATTTTTGTTCCTCGTAGAAATAGGATCTAACTGGGCATCAGAATAATACTAATAGTGTCATCGAATACATACTGTATTAAAAGATGGAGTTTCACTTTTATAATTACACTACCCGAAATATATTTTGTTTAAACCTTTTAGCTATTCTACAAAAGGGCCTGGATCGAACGTTATTTTTATACATTTTGATACGCGAGGTTCGATCGAGTGGCGTTAAAGCTTCTATCGTTATTATCCACGTTCGAAAATTCTTCAAATTGCCTCAAAATGTCGTTCGATTCAGATTCTTTCTAGAATAGCTAAAATGTCTATTATGGTATTCAGCTCTATTAATCAAAAATTTGTTTGAAAAAAATAAAAAAGTGTTTCAGTTTAAACAGTTTCTTCTTGTCTCTGGGAGGAAGATAGATGATCTACCTGCATTGCCTAGAAAAGCTCCCTTCTCTTTCTTTGCCATTTGCCGAAGATTTGTTGCCATTCGATTTCAATAGACGATTGCGCTAAATATGGCGGCGAGGAACTTTTTGCCAAGATGCAGTGGGTTCGAATTACGAATCTTTAACGACTCTGTATGAATTCGATTTAAGAACGCAATGCATCTTGGTAAAAAGTTCCCCGCCGCAATCTTTAGCGTAATAGTCTATTCTCTGTTATTTTCTCTCATATTCAATTGTAAATAGTCAGGCCACTTTACCAAGCTAAAAGCCTTGAAAACTTGCTGAAGGAGATTGAAGTCTTTTCTACAGGGAACCATCCTAATTTCAAGATATCTTTCGTACTCTTTACGTAGTGACCAGTAACGAAGGACACGGCTGCGAACTGTACTCTCTGGCATCATTAGACAGATCATTTATGTAATCTGCGATGGAGACCAAACCAAAACAGAGAATTTGAAAATTGTTTGCTCAAAAAATGCAGTTTAGAAGCCTGCGATCCCACATACACCAGGCATATTGCAATAGTCCTTCTGTTCGCTCCATTTTGCTAAGAATACATTATAATTGGTTCCAATTTTACTTATGTATAGAAACAATTAAAAGGCTGCTTGAATGAACATGCGTACGCCAAACAATGGAACGTTGATGAACAAGACACATCAAAAGACCAGGATTCACTTCAAAACGTAAGTGTGCAATAGACTGACGACATGATCCCCTGTATTCGTTCAACGTTTTTAATCTGATGTTTTTCATTTTTACTCATTCAAGGACTCACGACCAAACAGATTCAAAACAGAGACTAAAATCTTACGAGAGATCTGAAGAAAAATAGAACGTCTTCCATCCTTCGAGCGTCAAATGAAAAGTCGAACGTCGTTTCGAATGTTGCTTCACTTCGAAAAGTCAAACTCGCTAGGAATAGGCACGTAGTCTGACCATATTAAGAACGTAGCGATCTGATTGGTCCCGCCGTGAACGCGGCGGAGATGGTCTAAGTTAATCCCCGTTTTGAATATGTATTGTCATGAGTCTCAGTGTGAAGCCATAACATCATCCAATTCAATGTAGAAAACTGAGACTCCTGTAATCAATCAAAGTGTGCAATGGATGAATAAGATAAACAGTCCCTGTTTAGAAGAGTAGTATTCTCTTGATATTACAGCAATGATATTTGCAAATGTCTTGGTGTGGTGGATATGTTCAATTAGATTTTAAAATTTACCAATCTTAAACCGTATTCACACTTACAGAGCAGAACTGCACACGCACACGCACGCGCAAGAGTTCGCAACTTTGAGCCCCCTTAGCTCCCTGCAACAGATCCCGAAATTAGGCAACAATCGATATTTTCTTCTTTAGGCCTTAAACTCTTGATTTATCATTTCAAATGCTGATAAGCTTTTGAAATGATATCTAAACACTTCCCTATATCAGATTGCTGGATGAAGCCAGTGCGCATGTGTGTCAGTGTGAATGACGTCATTTTACGCGGTTACTGCTCTGTAATTCACACTAGCAAAGTTAAACCAGCTTTATTTACACGCCCCAGGCAAAATTTCAACCAATCATATACCATCAATTTGTTTGATTGATCAATTAGAAGGTCCTATCCGGTAACCTGGTTTAGTCAGTTGAGCTGGTTTTAATTTGCAAATTGGAATGAGGTATTTATCAGCCACTAGTTTTTGAAATTGTAATTATTCTTTTAAGAATATCTTTGATAATCTGTGTATAAACCTGGGTATGGATTTCTAGAAAATAGGTACAAACAACGAACCAGGCATTGATTTATGAGATTTTAGTATAAACATGGTAATACCGGGTGAGTCAGAAAAAGAATCCCCGTTAGAAAAGTCACAGCTCCCTGGATATCAAGACAATGATATCGGCAAATATATAGTTTCATGGTAGAAATGTTCAAATCTAATATAAAATTTACCTGACTGAAATCGGCCACTTCATTCTGAAATTGTGAGGGATTTTTTTGAAAAAGCCTCCTCAAAAAACCTTCCAAACGTGCCCAAAATCATGAACAAATTTCCCTTACATTTCTGCTTTACAATGGCCTTTCAGCAATGACTTGTGGACGCTTTAGCACGCACGTGCTATCTTCTTGGGAGGATGAACAAGTCCTCCCCTTGGTATCGATGACCTATTCAAGGGGATTCCATTCTCCCAAAAGGACAAAAATACATGAATTTATGTGAGTGTCATCAATTTTAGGAAGGAAAATTTGCTCATTGTTTTCATTCGTTTTTGCAGGTTTTTGGAAGGGGGTTTCTGCAGAAAATCACCCATATCCACGGGAAGGAATGGCCGATTAAGGTCGGGTAATTTACTGAACCTAATTGAACATATTGGCAATAAAACAGGACAATTTTCAATATTATTGCTTTGATATTCTTGGAGCAGTGGCCTTCCAAGCGAGCATTCTTTTTTCTGACTCACCCGGTATAAATGAAGTCAAGTGCCGCCCCCCCCCCCTTGCGAGACGGGAGTCAGAAAATGAAATTGTTTTGTGACTTCTTTGGGCTCTCTTGTTTGTATACCATCGTGTACCAACTTCAAGAATGGGTTCTCAATATAAAAGAATCTATATTTATTTGCTTTGAGCTTAGCCGTCCAATCATTTGTTTCAATTATCAAACAATTTGGGGGGAGGGGGGGAGGATACCTTTATGATACATCCACCTCAACATGTCTGATATCTGCTGTCAAGAAAACTGCCAAATAGCTCATTCTCCACTTCCTAGAGGTTGCTATTACCTTCCTTAGTGTTGCTGGAGACCAGCTCTGATATTCTATCTAGCATTTCCTCAGAATCTGCCTTGAAGATATCCTGTTTCATTTTTATTGCTGTTTTCCGTGTGAACATAAGATGTGAAGACAGTAGACCATTTTGCAAGCAAAGACAAAGGCGCTCAACTCAATGCCTGATGGGATTGTACCAGAGCTACTTTACACGTGGAGCACTGTCTTCCTTATACATCATAACTCGTTCTGATGGTATATAAGTAGTTTGGTAAGTAGATCAGTAGTTAAGTGTGGAGAAATACCTTACAATTATCAATTGAAATGACAGAAACATGCAACAAAATACAATGACTGTACCACTCATGGCAGGAAAGGACACTTAATCGGGACACTTGCAATTAACTAAGGAATAAACACAAACACATTTCATTTGAAAGAAAGGTAGAACGAAAAGCCTGATCACTGAGTAGGATTGATTGAACATTTTTGAAGTCAGATTCGAATTAAATTTCAAATTTGAAACCCTACTCGATCCCGAGAAGCAAATTAAGCAGAACCTTCGCGTTTGACTGCGGAATGGTCTATTGTGCACAAGTTTGTTGTTCGAGGGAATTTTGCCACTTAATCATCCACTGAACGATAGTTTATTTAATTTCAGAATCAAACATTGCTTGGCAGCATAGAAGAAGAATTATCCCCAATAGTACCTCCAGATGCTAGCTTATCCTTAAATGACGATGAACCGTATCCTGCATCTCCGTCAATGAATCAAACAGAATCACGACAGATCGTAAGCTTGCCTAGCATTATTTAGCTTCTACCCAAATTTGTTATGTAGCCGGCATTTAAAAATTCAGGCACAGTTTCTATTTGATATTAGACTGCAAATACAACGATGGCATGAATGAAATTGCTTTTTTTATTAACTTTATTAAAGATAAATGGCGGAGATATAAGGAAACTTGAGTTTGGGGCCTGGGCAATCTACACATAGCCTATTGTATTCCATTGTATTTGACGATCTCGAGAGATATTCAAACAAATTGGACAATGATGGGACTCAGCGAGTGACACTTGTAATCAACTAAGGGGAATAAACACACATCGTTAAATTGCAATTGAAAGATAAACAAAGAGAAATACCTGATTGCTGAGTAGAACTAATGCTGTTTGATTGATGACCACCGATCGGCCGCCCGCCCAACACAGATCGGTCGCTTGAACTATGTAGAAATAATTGATCCTGTATGTTCTTCAGTTGCCAAAAAGCAACATCTGGTTAGATGGACATAGTTGTCCAGCAAGACCAATTTCGCAACTGATGCATTTCGTAATCTAGATAGCACCATAACTCTCCCTTCGACATCTTTGGTGTCAGATTCGAACTCGCTTTCAAATTTGAAACCCCTACGCGATCCCGAGAAGCAACCCAAACAGAGCCTTCACATTTGACTGCGAAATGGTCTACTGCGCAAAAGTTGGCCAAAAGGAATTCTACCACGTAATTATCTACCAAGCGATATTTTCTTTAATTTCAGAATCAAACATTGCTTGGTAGCATAGAAGAAGAATCATCTCCAATAGTACCTCCAGGTGCTAGCCTATTCTTAAATGACGATGAAACGTATCCAGCATCTCCGTCAATGAATCAAACAAACTCACGGCAGACTGTAAGCTTGCCTAGCATTATTGGGCTTCTTCCCAAATTTTTATGTAGCCGGTATATGAAAATTCAGGTACAATTTCTATTTGATATTAGACTGTAAATACAACGTTGCATGAATGGAAGTGCCTTTTTGTATTGACTTCATTAAAGATAAATGGCGGAGATATAAGGCAACTTGAGTTTGGGGCCTGAGCAATCTACATATAGCCTATTGTATTCCATTTTATTTGACGATCTCAAGATATATTCAAACAAATTGGACAATGATGGGACTCAGCGAGTGACACTTGTAATCAACTAAGGAATAAACACACATCTTTAAATTTCAATTGAAAGATAAACAAAGAGAAATACCTGATTGCTGAGTAGAACTAATGCTGTTTGATTGATGACCACCGATCGGCCGCCCGCCCAACACAGATCGGTCGCTTGAAATATGTGGAAATAATTGATCCTGTATGTTCTTCAATTGCCAAAAGCAATGTCTGGTTATATGGACATAGTTGTCCAGCAAGACCAAATTCGCAACTGATGCATTTCGTAATCCTGATAACACCATAACTCTCACTTCAACGTCTTTGAAATCAGATTCGAATTCAATTTCAAATTTTAAAACCCCTACTCGATCCCGAGAAGCAAACTAAACAGAGCCTTCACATTTGACTGCGAATGGTCTACTGCGCAAAAGTTGGTCAAAAGGAATTCTACCACGTAATCATCTACCAAGCGATATTTTCTTTAATTTCAGAATCAAACATTGCTTGGTAGCATAGAAGAAGAATCATCTCCAATAGTACCTCCAGATGCTAGCCTAT
>REGL01000869.1:101386-117549 GCA_004194395.1 Aurelia aurita complex sp. Pacific | reverse complement strand
TTGAAAGAGAGGTAGAATGAAAAGCCTGAACACTGAGGAGGATTGATTGAACATTTTTGAAGTCAGATTCGAATTAAATTTCAAATTTGAAACCCCTACTCGATCCCGAGAAGCAAACTAAGCAGAGCCTTCGCGTTTGACTGCGGAATGGTCTATTGTGCACAAGTTTGTTCGAGGGAATTTTGCCACTTAATCATCTACTGAGCGATATTTTATTTAATTTCAGAATCAAACATTGCTTGGCAGCATAGAAGAAGAATCATCCCCAATAGTACCTCCAGATGCTAGCTTATCCTTAAATGACGATGAAACGTATCCTGCATCTCCGTTAATGAATCAAACAGAATCACGACAGATTGTAAGCTTGCCTAGCATTATTTGGCTTCTACCCAAATTTGTTATGTAGCCGGTATATGAAAATTCAGGCACAGTTTCTATTTGATATTAGACTGCAAATACAACAATGGCATGAATGAAATTACTTTTTTGCATTGACTTTATTAAAGATAAATGGCGGAGATGTAAGGAAACTTGAGTTTGGGGCCTGGGCAATCTATGTATAGCTTATTGTATCCCATTGTATTTGATGATCTCGAGAGATATTCAAACAAATTGGACAATGAAAGGGACTCAGCCATCTTTTGTTCTATTTTTAAATAAGACGCCATGTATCCGTCATTTGTCTTTAACTGCAATCTTACTCGGGTTTAGGAGCATTTAAAGGGCAGCAACAAACGTGCAAGTGCCAAACAAAATATCCTTGACAAAAAAGACTCAAGAATAGCAGTGGAATTATTTCAAAATGTAAGTTCATAGTAATGCTATCCAATAGGTCTAATATTGTTTCAATGACATTCACACAGCATCATTTCATTTATAGCAACTTTCTGCAAAAGATATTGTATTCTTGTCCCAGTGGTCATGTTGATTTGACGTTGTTTTGTTTTCATAAGTGCATATGCAATTATGATTCGGGGCAATGCCATTAAATGATAAGGCTTCATAGATGAGATGCAGCAGCATGACGTAATTTTGAAAATGTTGTTCCTCATAGAAAGAAGATATTATTGGGCATCATAATGATAATAGCATTATTGAATACATACTGTAACAGATCCATTAAAGATATGTTTTCAATGGTAGACTTACTCTACCTGGAATATAGTTTGTTTAAATTTTTTTAATTTTGAACTTTCGTTCATGGTATGTTTTAGAAAATCTTGCAAGAATGGAATTTTGCGAATTTCACACATTAGGAAATTTCGCGGAATAAGCTGTCCCAAATTTTGGCCAAAACGCGAAAAACAAGAGAGTTTCTTCCCGTAAAGTATATCAATTTCAATGTTATTTTATGTTTAGAAACATTTAAAAGACTGCTTCAATGAACATGCATACGCCAAACAATGGAACATTGCTGAACAAGACTCATATATAGACCAGGATTCATGTCAAAACGTAAGTGTGTAATGGATGAATAAGATAAACAGTCCCTGTTTAAAAGAGTAGTGTTCTCTTGATATTACAGTAATGATGTTTGCAAATGTCTTGCTTGGGAGTGGATCTGTTCAATTAGATTTTAAATTTACCAATCTTAAACCGTTTTCACACTGACATTGCAGAAACTGCGCACGCATGCGCAAGAATTCTCAACTTTGAGCACCCCCAGCTCCCGGCAACAGATCCCAGAATTAGGCAACATTCGGTATTTTCTTCTTTAGGAGTTAAACTCTTGATTTATCATTTCAAAAAGCTTATATATCCAAATATTCCCTTTTCCAGACTGCTCGATGACGTCATATTGAAGAATCTAGATTTGTGTGCTTTGAGCTTAGCAGTCAATTTGTTTATGTCAATTATCAAGCAGTTCGGGGGGGGGGATGGATGGGGGATACCTTTTTGATACATCCGCCACAATATGTCTAATATCTGGCGTCAAGAAAGCTGCTAAATGGCTCGTTCTCCGCTTCCTAGAGGTTGCTGTTACCTTCCTTAGTTTTGCCGAAGACCTCTCCTGTTATTCCACTTGGCATTTCCTCAGAATCTCACTTCAAGATATCCCATTTCCTGCTTATTGCTGTTTTCTTCGTGAACATCAATTGGAATAGACAACAGACCATTTTGTCAGCGAATGTGAAAGCAGTCAACTCAATGTCTGATGGGATCGTATAAGAGCTACTTTAAGCGCAAAAGGACTGCTGCCTTTTTGTATGTCGATTAGAATACAGAAATATGCAACAGAATGCTACTGCTGTAGTGTGCCGCGTATTGTAGGAAAAGAAAAACAGTCAGCTAGTTTCCATAATGAATGACACCTACAATTAACTAAGGAATAAACACAAAAGAAACATGATAATTGAAAGGAAAATAAAACGAACAGTCTGATCGCTGAGTAGAGCTTAGGCTGATTAATCAACGGTCGCCGATCAGCCGCAGTCCCAACACGGATCATGCTCTTCATGTTACCTTCATTGTTCTTCTTCAGTTACCAAAAAACAACGTCTGGTTAGATCGGCATGGTTTTCCAGCAAGACAAGCTACCCAACTGATACGTGTCATAATTAAGATAACACTACCTTGAACATCTTTGAAGTCTGATTGAATTTCGAATTCGACACCCNGTCCAGCAAGACCAATTTCGCAACTGATGCATTTCGTAATCTAGATAACTACATAACTCTCCCTTCGACATCTTTGAATTCAGATTCATACTTGCTTTTAAATTTGAAACCCCTACTCGATCCCGAGAAGCAATCCAAACAGAGCCTTCACATTTGACTGCGAAATGGTCTACTGCGCAAAAGTTGGCCAAAAGGAATTCTACCACGTAATCATCTACTCAGCGATATTTTCTTTAATTTCAGAATCAAACATTGCTTGGTAGCATAGAAGAAGAATCATCTCCAATAGTACCTCCAGATGCTAGCCTATTCTTGACTGACGATGATACGTATCCTGCATCTCCATCAATGTGTCAAACAGATTCTCGACAGACTGTAAGCTTGCCTAGCGTTATTGGGCTTCTACCCAAATTTGATATGTAGCCGGTATACCGGGTGTCCCAAAAAAACTACACAGATTTGGTTGAATCCAGCAATGTGAATTTAGCTTTATTGCATGGCTAATTACTCTAAAAATGTTCCTCGATAGTTAACTTGAACATAGATACCTCGTTTGTTGGTATTGGTGCTTTGAGAGCAGAAATATCAGTCTTGAAAAACTCAAATTTGCGTCCACCTGCAAATCAGAGCTTTGGCCTTTTGGCCTAAGCAAGTTCCTGAAGCACATCGAAATTAAGAACTGAAATTAATGAAAAATTAAGAAACTGCCCAATGGGTGACTGGGGAGTGACTTCTGGAAAACAGCTTAACACAAGATCTAATAATTTTATCAAGGATATCGTTTATTTATACGATGTGCCTTAACAATTTGCTTAGGCTAAAAGGCTAAAGCTCTGGTTTGCAGGAAGAAGCAAATTTGAGCATTCAAGCTTAACATGTCTGCTCTCACAGCACCAATTAGACATTGATTGAAGCTAAATTCACATCGCTGGAGTCAACCAAATCCGTATACATTTTTTTGGGACAGCCGGTATGAAAATTCAGGCACATTTTCTATTCAACAGAGGACACGCTATAATGAACCAATAATCTTATATTTCCTGTCGGTAATCCTCTATTTAGTTTATAAATCGTAACAACGCTCTAACTCTACAGTTAGTCACACTCTGATGATAACGTAAGTTTGAAAGGCATCAGTGTGCTGAAAAATCTGTCTGTTTTTTGCGTCCGTTTTTCTCCTAGTACCTAATATTTAGTTTATACTACAGTACCAAGTTGTTCTATTTGATATTAGACTGCAAATACAACGATGGCATGAATGAAATTGCTTTTTTTATTAACTTTATTAAAGATAAATGGCGGAGATATAAGGAAGCTTGAGTTTGGGGCCTGGGCAATCTATATATAGCTTATTGTATTCCATTATATTTGATGATCTCCAGAGATATTCAAACAAATTGGACAATGAAGGGACTCAAGCCATCTTTTGTTCTATTTTTAAATAAGACGCCATGTATCCGTCAGTTGTCTTTAACTGCAATCTTACTCGGGTTTAGGAACATTTAACAGACAGCAACGAAAGTGCAAGTGCCAAACAAAATATCCTTGACAAACAAGACTCAAGAATAGCAGTGGAATTATTTCAAAATGTAAGTTCATAGTAATGCCATCCAATAGATCTAATATTGTCTAAATGACATTCACACATCATCAATTATTTCTTGGCAACTTTGTGTAAAAGGTAATGTATCGTTTTCAAGTCCCTCTATGTAGTCGTGTTGCTTTGACGTTGTTTTGTTTACATAAGTGCATATACAATTATGATGAGGGGCAATGCCATTAAATGACAAGGTTTCATAGATGAGGTGCAGCAGCATGACGTGATTTTGAAAATGTTGTTCCTCGTATAAAGAGGATATTATTGGGCACCATAATGATAGTAACATTATTGAATACATACTGTAACAGATCCATTAAAAGATGGGTTTTCACTGGAAGAATTACTCTACCTGGAATATAGTTTGTTTAAAGTTTTTTAATTTTGAACTTTCATTCATGGTGTGTTTTAGGAAATCTTGCAAGAATGGAATTTTGCGAATTTCACACATCAGGAAATTTCGCGGAATAAACTTTCGCAAAGTTTGACTAAAAACGCGAAAAACAAGAGAGTGTTTTCCCGTAAAGTATATTGATTTCAATTTTGCTTTATATTTAGAAACATTTAAAAGACTGCTTCAATGAACATGCATACGCCAAACAATGGAACGTTGCTGAACAAGACTCATATGTGGACCAGGAGTCATTTCAAAACGTAAGTGTGTGATTAATGAGTAAGATAAACAATGCCTGTTTAGAAGACTAGTGTTCTCTTGATATTACAGCAATGATGTTTGCAAATGTCTTGGGAGTAGATGTGTTCAATTGGATTTTACAATTTACCACTCTTAAACCGTTTTCACACTGACATTGCAGAAACTGCGCACGCATGCGCAAGAATTCTCAACTTTGAGCACCCCCAGCTCCCTGCAACAGATCCCAAAATTAGGCAACATTCGGTATTTTCTTCTTTAGGAGTTAAACTCTTGATTTAATTTTTCAAAAAGCTTATATATCCAAATATTCCCTTTTCCAGACTGCTCGATGACGTCATATTGAAGATTCTAGATTTGTGTGCTTTGAGCTTAGCAGTCAAATTGTTTATTTCGATTATCAAGCGTTTTGGGTGTTGGGGGTGGGGGGATAACTTTTTTATACTGCCGCCACAATATGTCTAATATCTGGCGTCAAGAAAGCTGCTAAGGGGCTCGTTCTCCACTTCCTAGAGTTTGCTGTTGCCTTCCTTAGTTTTGCTGAACACCTCTTCTGTTATTCCACTTGGCATTTCCTCAGAATCTCCTTTCAAGATATCCCATTTCCTGCTTATTGCTGTTTTCTTCGTGAACATCAATTGGAATAGACAACAGAAGATTTTGTCAGCGAATGTGAAAGCAGTCAACTCAATGCCTGATGGGATCGTATGAGAGCTACTTTAGGCGCAAAATGACTGCTGCCTTTTTGTATATCGATTAGAATACAGAAATATGCAACAGAATGCTACTGCTGTAGTGTGCCGCGTATTGCAGGAAAGGAAACACAGTCAGCTAGTTTCCACAATGAATGACACCTACAATTAACTAAAGAATAAGCAAAAAAATGACAATTGAAAGGAAAATAAAACGAACGGGTTGATTGCTGAGTAGAGCTGAGGCTGACTAATCAATTGCCGCCGATCAGCCGTACTCCGAACACGGATCATGTTCTTCATGTTACCTTCATTCTTTTTCTGCAGTTACCAAAAAACAACGTCTGGTTAGATGGGCATGGTTTTCCAGCAAGACAAGCTACCCAACTGATACGTGTCATAATTAAGATAACACTACCTTGAACATCTTTGAAGTCTGATTGAATTTCGAATTCGAACCCCCCCCCCCCCCTATACGATCCCGAGTAGCAACACAAACAGAGCCTTTGCATTCGACTTACGAATGCGAATGTTCTATTGCATAAAGTTGGGTAGGGGAATTTTTACTNCATCAGGTGACGCCATCAAAATGGAGCTTGCTGATTGGATGATGGAATGAATGACGTCATGTATAAACAAACCAGAGCTTCTATTGTTTACAAAATTTGCCCTTGTTCGTTGCATATGGAATGTGCCTCGACTGGGAAGGATAGGTTTTGAAACAATTGTATGTATGTTATTTGATTACGGTGAAAGCCCTACTGAGCCCGCCAGGGGGCTTCTTCAATTTTAGAATCCCCAGACCAGGGGCATAAAGTAAAGGAAAACTTTCGTTAACCTCTTGCCTTGGACACTAGAGGGGGAGCTTGTTTTGGACAATGGCTTGGAAGGGAGTGATTTATTATAAATGGGGTTTAAATGAGAGAAGGGCTTAATCGATCTTTCACGACACTTCCCACTCTATCTACATAACAATGATTTCGGACGTTTTGAAGTTTATTGTCAGAGTTACCCGAGATGTATTGATGAAAGTGGCTGCCCATGTTTGTGCGAGTCTGGTAAGCGGGCTGGCTTGGTAGGCGACGCATTTTTATGTTTTGTTTATGTTCAAAGGTTCCAAGCTGCTTCCCGCGACGGAAATTTCACAATTGCTAAATGGACATACGTTTATTGTCTAAGTAATATAGCAATATTTTAGTTTTGGAATATCTTTCATCATACCTCCTGAAATAACATCAAAGCTCCAGTGTGATATCGCTTACCGGGCTGACTCGCCTCGCCATACCAATCAAAGCCACTGTGACGTATCGCTAACCGAGCCGCCAGTCTACCGTCGGTAGACTACCGAGCTCTTACCAACGGATATGGCGTGAGTGTCGTGAATGCATGTTGAAAATGGAAGGATATAGACATTGGTCCTGTTTATATGAGCCTTGTAAACGGGCTGGCTCGGCATATGAAATCTCGCCATCTGAAGGAATCAATAGGAAAATTGGATTTCATTTAAATGGAGAAGCAAGCCAGCCCGGCCACAGGAGGCCCAATCGCATATTATGGAGGCCTAGCTTAACGAGGTAAATGGCACGGCTGCTTTTGCCTAACTGCAACATAACGATAGTGGTTCTTGTTCTTTGAAAATTGAAGAAAAGTGAAATTCATACCGTAAACGGTTGATTAGAAAAGTGGAGCAAAGAAGTTAAGAGGAGAAGATTAAGCTGGCTAGGACATTTGCTCAGACTGCCGGAGGAAACACCAGCCAAACAAGCCCTATATGAAGCACTAAGACCTAAGAAACCCAAAGGCAAACCAAAACTCACTTGGTTAGGCCTCATCGATAAAGATCTAGGAGGCCAAGGCCTGAATGTAAAAGACACAAACAAATTAAAAAAAGTAGCAAATAATAGAAACACTTGGAGTGGAATTATCAGGCTCGCAATGGCAAGGACTGACATAATAGCGTAATTGATGATGACAATGAAATGTTATCTCGGTTTTCTCAGTTTCTTTCTTCTTGTGCTTGTTCTCGTTACTATTTTCGATTTATGTATGTACAGATATTTATGAATGAAATGTGAAAATCCAAATCACATTTCAAATCCGACCTTTATTCGTGCTCCCAAGCAACTGATTTATTTGGTTTTTTCTTTGAACCACCGCCATGAACTTTTATGACCATTCGATAAGGCATCCGCTGTCCTCCCTTCAATGAAACTGTTTTAATGTCTTTGGCATAAGTTCTATGCGTTATTTACTTGCTAGATATCCAATTTAAGTGATTTTTTAAGATTTTTGCTTCGTTTGGAAACGGATTCAGAGTTTTGCATCTGGGTGTGATGTTCACAACGACAAATTCTACACTGCCAAGCATAACGAAAGCAACTTGTTCAGCATGTTTTACATTTACGAAAGCTTTCTTGAAGATGTTTAGTATCTATAATGTTAGCTTTCAGTATCAAGAAATACCCTCTTTGATGGATCTTAGTAGTCGTAACACACTTTTCTGTTGGTTTTCGAGAGTTTTTCCAAGTGTCCTATTACCACCGCTGACACCCCGGTTGCGAAAAACGTAAGCGATCAGTTAATGAAACTAGACTACTTGCATATGATGTATGTTGAAAAGCATTCAAATGCGTGGACATCTTAAAGTCTTCCAAAGAACACATTTATTTCTTATTTTTGGTAGTTGTCTTCAAACTAATGTACACAGGTATTGTGGAACCACGCTTACTGTTGTTCAGTCTGGGTGCTGTTGAGTTGAGATCAACCGTGGAAAAAACTACAAAACCGTGCTGCCTTGTAACTGGCAGCAGCTTTGATACCCCGGGCCAGCCACTTATCAACAGGCTTGATTGGAAGACTATACAAGAACTAATTGCTTGTGAATATTATGGTCTTCAAATCTCTTCATGAGCTGGCTCCAGACTACAGGTGTAATATTTCACAAAAACATCCCAGCTAACCTCTAGGAATCTTAGGAATACAGCAACTGACATCGGGTTACCAAAGAAGAACTTAAAAAATGGGCAGAAATATTTTTCGTTTAGAGGTTTCAAGTCTTGGAATGACCTCTCAGTTGAGTGTAACCTGGCATCCTCCCTGAATAGATTTAAACAATGTATGTAGGGAAAGCTAGTTGTAAGTAACGTGTTTGCCATGCGGATTTTCCTTTATTGTAAATAGTTATTTTAGATGGTAGGATTTTTATTGAAATACTAGAAACTGAAAAATATTAGGTTAATTTAGGTTATGATAGTACTTAATTTTTGAAATTTTTTTAGTGGAGGGACCCTTGAAAATCAGCATCGCTGAAGGGCTACTCTCCTTAAATATTTGAAATGAATGAATGAATAGAATGAATGAAAATGCACCTTCATATGATTTTTACAGGATGTATTTTGATTTTGCAGGTGGTTGCAATAAAAATAAACCAGGAGTTAATGAACAGAGACAATTTTCTTGTGATGTATGTGGGAAATCATTCAAATATAACACATATCTTAAAAAGCATAAGAAGACACACTCTGGTGTAAAACCGTTTTCATGTAATATTTNTAGGGAAAGCTAGTTGTAAATAACGTGTTTGCCATGTGGATTTTCCTTTATTGTAAATATTTATTTTAGATGGTAGGATTTTTATTGAAATACTAGAAACTGAATAGTATTAGGTTAATTTAGGTTATGATAGTACTTAATTTTTGTAAATTTTTTAGTGGAGGGACCCTTGAAAATCAGCATCGCTGAAGGGCTACTCTCCTTAAATATTTGAAATGAATGAATGAATAGAATGAATGAAAATGCACCTTCATATGATTTTTACAGGATGTATTTTGATTTTGCAGGTGGTTGCAATAAAAATAAACCAGGAGTTAATGAACAGAGACAATTTTCTTGTGATGTATGTGGGAAATCATTCAAATATAATACATATCTTAAAAAGCATAAGAAGACACACACTGGTGTAAAACCGTTTTCATGTAATATTTGTAGAAAATCCTTCACGCAAGGAGGATCCCTTAAAAGACACAATATGCAGCATACAGGAGAAAGACCTTTTTTATGCAAGATCTGTGGAAAATCGTTCAAAAGAAAGAGAGACCTTGTAGGCCACAACTGGATACATACCGGAGAAAGACCATTTATGTGTAATTTATGTGGAAAATCATTCAGGCACAGTGAAGGTCTTGCAATTCATAAAAAGATACATACTGGAAAAAGACGCTTTATTTGTAATATGTGTGGAAAATCATTCAGGCATAACAGCAGTCTTATTATCCATAAAAGAATGCATTCAGGAGAACGGCCGTTTTCTTGTAAAGTGTGTGGAAAATCATTCAGGCAGAGCGCAACTCTCGAAGTTCATAGGAAGATACATACCGGAGAACGGCCTTTTTCATGTAATCTGTGTGAAAAATCTTTCATTAAGAAGGCAAATCTTCAAGCCCATAAAAGGATACATACTGGAGAAACGCCATTTCCGTGTAACGTGTGTGGAAAATCGTTCAGGTATAGCGGAAGTCGTGACTTCCATAAAAAGCTACATACTGAAGAAAGGCCGTTCCAGTGTAATGTGTGTGAAAAATCCTTCAAACAGTGCGAATATCTGGAAGCACATAAAAGAGTACATACCGGAGAAAGACCGTTTACTTGTAATGTGTGTGAAAAATCATTCAGCCAGAGTGCATATCTCCAAGTTCATAGAAGGATACATACCGGAGAAAGACCGTTCACTTGTAATTTGTGTGTAAAATCATTCCAACAGAGAAAATATCTGCTAGCACATAATAAAAGGATACATACTGGAGAAAGGCAATTTTCGTGCAGCGTGTGTGGAAAGTCTTTCTGTAGGAGCGTTTGTTTTCAAGTCCATAAACGGATACATACCGGAGAAAAGCCTTTCCCATCTAACGTTTGAGGGAAAATCTTTCAAGCAGAGTGGACATCTTGAAGGCCATAACAAGATTCATACTGGAGACAAGCCGTTTTTGGGTAACGATTGGGAATAATCTGTCAAGGCTATGAAAGTCACTAGAGAAACTGACAGGAGAAAGGCCGTTTCCGTGCAACGTTTGCAGCAAATAACCAGAGTCAAAATCTCCGAGAGCACCAAAGACTGCATATCGAATAAAGACCATTTTCGTATGACGACTGGGAACAATCTGACACTGATATCGGAAATCTTAAAAACCATAAAAGGAAACGGGCCATAGAAAATTCCTTTTCTTCTAATATCTAAATCAAATTAATAGACCAGAGTGATATAACATGCAATTCCCCATCTTCTTCATTTACAGTTTCGTTTTCGCAACCAGGATGTCATGTCATTGGGCGTTTGAATGCAAGGACAGAAATATTCAAGTCTAGCTTCTCTCCTAACTGTTTATCCGAATGGAATAAGCTTGAACTTGAATTGAGACTTGCTGTTATTAAAGGGAATCTAAGCATATATAAGCCTTTGATAAAATAGCCGCGCAAAGACGATAGACTGTGACATACGCCGCTTTGTCAGTAGGAAATAGTGATATCTGATTGGCTAGGATTTGACCGCAAGTGGCTTGAGCCACTTCTATATGCTTACATTCCCTTTAAGAAAAAAAGCTCTTGTCAGTAATCCGCCCCTTGCAAAATCTGTCTTTAGAATTCACGATTCAATATGATTATCCTATCTTACTCAACTAGGGGCTGGTATCAGCAAGTGGAATTTCGCTAAATTCAAGCATAACTTTAGGGAATGATCCAAAAGTTGAGAAATAGTCGTTTTCTTAGTTAAATACGTATCTCGTTTATATTTATTCAAAAATAATGTTCACTATCATTTCAATCTTTCAAGAATCAATAAAAGGAGGTTGGAATAAAAGTTGGGGAGGGGGGGGGGTGGAAATTTTTGAAAATTAATAAATGGCAGAGAGAACGATTATTCGATACTCGAGAGTACTGCAAAATTATCCGCGCATGGTTTTCATGAAGATGCATTTCTTCACATCTTTTCTTACCTGAAAAGTAGATAACAGTTAGGCTGTTATCCAACCCACTTTTTCCGATGAAATAGGGTCTGGTTAACAGGCAAGATAACAGTCAGTGTGCAGTAACAGCACGAGCACGTATAGTACTTTCCAGCTCGTGCTTTCTTGTGTACCGCAAGGATCTGTTCCTAGTCCAATATTGTTTAACTTATACATAAAGGATATTTATCTTTATTTCAACTCCATTTTAATCGCTGAATTCAACAGTCTAATGCAATTTAAGATAAAGATATAGGTATTGTGCATGACCCAAGAGAAGCGGAGCTCATAGAGCCTGGGTCGTAAATGAGAATTAAAAAGAATATACAAAAAAAAAGAAAAAAATACGTCATAGTAGATTTACGACGTTCATTCGTTGCATTTGTTCAACATTTCTAATCTCATTCCAATTCAATGAGCGATGCTGAGACTTATGTAATGAGTCTAACGTCATAGTACAAAGTTAGGAATTCAACAGTATGATACACTTCAGTTAGTAAGAAATTTTATTGGTTTGTAAGTCTCATTAATTATGTAAATTGAACTGATGAACTGATGAAGATTTTAATCGAAACGTTTTGAGGAATGACAGTTTGTGTTTTTATATACTTTATTTTCTGTTGTTTATTGATGGTGATTTTGGTTTAATTTAATCATGTAGATTGTTATAGTTTATGTTAGTATGTGAAGATGTTTTCTTTAAGTTTTTTACTGAAGTGTTTTTGTTTTGAGATTTGTTGCTATATAAAGTAACCTTGCGCAATGATGCAGGCGATAATACGCTAAAGGTTTTTCCAAATTCATTCCCAAACCTGGTCAGAATCTTGAACAGCAATCAAATCTGGACAAATTCCATGCCATATTAGTTACAATGGGTAAACATGATGTAATATGAGAAGAATAATCATGCAAGGCAAACAAATTCAATCTGTAAATGAAGTAAAGTAAGACTTCTGGAATATAACTCGATCACAGACTAAAACTTTTGATAACTGATCCATGTCGAAAAACCGCTGAACAGCCAAACGCTTTTAAAGAAAAAGAGATATGGGTTCAAATTCAAAGATTTTTTAAAATTTTAATCATTGCCCTCTAGTCTGGCATTTTGCTTCTGAAGAGTCAGTGAAAACATTGAGAAGATCCACGAGCGAGCTCTTAGATTTCTTTACAATGACTTTACAAGCTCTAATGACGACTTACTTTCTAAAGCTGGGAACTGACGATGAGAATTAGCCGTCTTAGAGCTCTTTGTAAGGAAATGTATGTGTAGCTGTCTCATCAAAACTAAATCCTCCTAGGATATCTTCAATCTGAAACACGCAACAAAGTCGACAAGGCACCCAGATGAATTGGTTCATCATGAAATGCTTTGCCGAAAGATATTAAATTTGCCGAAAACATTTATACGTGAGCTAATAAAACAATGGGATATGCCACCCTGCTGCAGCTGTAATGTTTGTAGTTAGCAATGGATACACATATACATGATAGACTTCATTAGTTAAATATTCTATTTATCAGGGGCGGACTGGCAGTATAATTAGGGCCCGGGCAATTGAGCAAGAAAGGGGCCCAATACCCCGGGGGGGGGGGTACTCATATATTTTTCAGTACGGGGACGTGCCGCCGAACAGGGTATCATTTTCAGGATTCCTACTCCGGGACAGGGTATCACTTTTGTATGGTCGGCTCCATGACAGGGTCCAAATTTTGTATAATTGACTACGTATCGTCGTTGTAAGCCATATGCACTCCGCGAATATGATTTAAATCGTTTGGATGGCAACATTTCCGCATTTTCTGATAGATTTCTATCAAATTTCTATCAAATTTCCAGGGCAGGCTACAATTTTGTATGAAGAAACCCAAGAATAGGGTATTGTTTTTAAAGTTTTACTCCGGGACAGGGTATCATTTTCGGGAATTTTACTCCGGGACAGGGTGCCTTTTCAGATTTTCCAGCGGCACGTCCCCGTATCTTCGTAAATCAAGAACCCCCTCCCCCCCGGGCCCAATACCAAGGCAAGAGAAGCGAGCCGAACAATTTTGGGGCGTCCAGCGTACTTCCCCCCTAAAAAAATTTGCAAACGCACTCTTTAGACTGGTTTAAAATGGTATTTTAAATAATTTCTAGTAATTTGAGTGGTCTATCGATGCACTGCATTTTGCTATGTATGTTCTCAAGCAAGCTATTATTGAAGAATGCAATTTTTGATATAGGCCTATGAGCATCTATAAGTTGAAATCGAGAACAACGAGCTACAACATGATGCGGGGACTTACGCCGTGGATTGGACAGGGCAAAATTTGAATTCAGCAAAATGATGGGATCTGGGGCAAATGCCTTGAAAAATGTTTGAGGTCACTCCCTTAACTTAGAACACTTCTACAGATCCCATATTAGCTGGCGCTGAAATAGAGTTTTGATCATGTTGTAACAATTGCTTTTATGAATTCGTCATTTTCTTTTGCTTAGAATGTTTGTCTTTATCCCATTCTTTCCAATGCCAAATTGGACATTTACATAATTTTTTCACAGTTTTCTATGAATGCCCAAATTCAGAATATTTTGCGCAAACACAATTATTTTTATCTCAGAGCGTTTCTCTTAATCCAGTTTGCCTGGTTCCAAATGGAAGCATCGACAATCCTCGGATGATTTGTCTAGAAAAATGTTTGGAAATGCCAACCTTTAGTTTGGTTTAGAACGATGCCCCTAGTGACTTTGCAGCATTTCTCATAAAAGTTTTTGTTCTACCCTAACTATTCCCAACTACTCTCTCCTCGTTTNTCCAGTTTGCCTGGTTCCAAAATGGAAGCATCGACAATCCTCGGATGATTTGTCTAGAAAAATGTTTGGAAATGCCAACCTTTAGTTTGGTTTAGAACGATGCCCCTAGTGACTTTGCAGCATTTCTCATAAAAGTTTTTGTTCTACCCTAACTATTCCCAACTACTCTCTCCTCGTTTCTTGAAAGGTTTGACAGAAGTGAGGGTAAATGCTCCCCCAACCCCATTCGTTCCCACGCCACTGCTTTTTCAAAGATAAATTTCGACGAAAAGTACTTCAGATCATTGGAAATGCTTCACTTATGAAAATTTTAGCCTTTTTAGAAGGTAAGGATTGCTGCTGACAAAAAGCTTTCTTGGGAGAAGCTTGAAAATCACCTGAACACAACTTTTTTGTCAAATCATCCACTAAAAGCTTTTTTATCTATCATTCTTTCTTTATTCATCTTTGCTCTAAAGTAGCAATTTTTATTCCATATCTGAAAATTATCATTGCAAATGATAGGACCTTTTAAGTTGCTGTATATCGAGTGTAACTGTAGGGAAAAGTATTGTTTAAAGTGAACAGGCTGGCAAGAGCCGGAGGTAAAGTGAGAAGGAGCCCTGTTTTCTACACATGTTCCTCAAACCTCGACCATGTCTCTATTGGGCCCCTCAGGCCTGAAGCATTCTGTTTTCTACATCGCAAATTTTTCAGAGCTTGTTCGTCTGCCAGTGCCAGTCGAAAGTCATTCAGTTCATCGGGGCCCAGTTGCATTCTTTGGACATTTTTAGATAACCAAACATTCACTGTTGAAAGAATTATTACAGGGCCCTTCATGACCACTTTCATTGCTTTCATTTGGTTGCTTTGCAAGTTGTAAAAATTGAGCCAAAAACAGCCATCTGAATGAAAGCATTTTTTTGAAGCATAGAAGGGGCCCAAGAAGACCCTTGCTGATGGGGGCTCTTCGGGCCCCAGCCCGGTAGCCCGACTGGCCAGTCCGCCCCTGCTATTTATAGTATAGTTTGGTTTGGTTTAGTTTAGTTTAGTTTCGTTTGGTTTCGTTTTGTTTCGTTTAGTTTAGTTTCGTTTCGTTTAGTTTAACTTAGTTTCGTTTAGTTTAGTTTCGTTTAGTTTCGTTTAGTTTAGTTAAGTTTCGTTTAGTTTCGTTTCGTTTAGTTTAGTTTCGTTTAGTTTCGTTTATTTTCGTTTAGTTTCGTTTAGTTTAGTTTCGTTTAGTTTAGTTTTGTTAAGTTTCGTTTAGTTTCGTTTCGTTTAGTTTAGTTTCGTTTAGTTTCGTTTAATTTCGTTTAGTTTCATTTAGTTTAGTTTCGTTTAGTTTAGTTTAGTTAAGTTTCGTTTAGTTTCGTTTCGTTTAGTTTAGTTTCGTTTAGTTTCGTTTAATTTCGTTTAATTTCGTTTAGTTTAGTTTCGTTTAGTTTAGTTTAGTTAAGTTTCGTTTAGTTTCGTTTCGTTTAGTTTAGTTTCGTTTAGTTTCGTTTAATTTCGTTTAATTTCGTTTAGTTTAGTTTCGTTTAGTTTAGTTTAGTTAAGTTTCGTTTAGTTTCGTTTCGTTTAGTTTAGTTTCGTTTAGTTTCGTTTAATTTCGTTTAATTTCGTTTAGTTTAGTTTCGTTTAGTTTAGTTTAGTTAAGTTTCGTTTAGTTTCGTTTCGTTTAGTTTAGTTTCGTTTAGTTTCGTTTAATTTCGTTTAATTTCGTTTAGTTTAGTTTCGTTTAGTTTAGTTTAGTTAAGTTTCGTTTAGTTTCGTTTCGTTTAGTTTAGTTTCGTTTAGTTTCGTTTAATTTCGTTTAATTTCGTTTAGTTTAGTTT
>REGL01000869.1:86713-99446 GCA_004194395.1 Aurelia aurita complex sp. Pacific | reverse complement strand
ACTAGAGTACTGTCGCCCTGAATGGGTCTAATGCCGTTTTTCGTCAGAATCGCACGCTCTTCTTTCGACGGAAATAAAAGGCGCCTGGATTAAAATTTTTTCAAAACCACAACAAAAATGTTTTGCTGATGCCTTTCTTTACAATAATCTTTGCTTGTGTTTCGTTGAAGAGGATATTTCCGAAAATATGAAGTTTTTCAGGCAGACTATCTTCCGTGGACTCGCAAGTTTCATCAAGTCATTTTTTCCGGTTCAGATCGGTTGAATAAGTCAGCCTTTATTTTTTCATTTTTGCACATTTGATATCCAGTTAAACTGTTTCGCAGGTCATACCAACCTTTTAAGAGTAAATTCTAACATTTATCGAAACATCTCGTCAATTTTTGTTGCCGAAGTGCGTATTTTTCCAAAGGCAAATAAATCGGGAAAAATTCGCCCTGAATGGGTCTATCTTTTTCAAACCACTCCACGTAGCGATCCAAGTTTGTGTGTGCTGGTATTGTGTCAGTTTAGAAAGGAAATGTGCTACTAAAGTTATTTTGACATATTTCGAGGGTTTCATCAACGTTGGTGTTTCGTCAGCTTTGAAAATTATCATAACAGTTCAGTTTTACGTAAATTTGAGCTTCATCGGCGTAGGAAAAGCGATAGCTGTCCGTTGAAGTTTTATGTTGCCAAGAATGCCAAGAGCCAGATAATACAAACATTCCCTTAAAGTTCACTCAGTGTGGTATCTGCAGAGAGAAGCTTGACTTTCCTGCTAGTAGAATTTCCCTGCTGAGGCCTAAACAATATTTAGACCCATTCAGGGCGAAAATTGGAGATAGTATTATTTTGACTACTGCTGATGTTAGGCTCAGTTTCAAGAGGAAACAAGAGTAAAACTATATTTGGCCTAGAATTAACGGTTGGCAAGGAAATGAAGTCCATATTCATAAAGAAAATATTTCCAAGAGACATGCACTTTGATAAGAAAATCAGTTCTATTTGTGATTAGACCCATTCAGGGCGACAGTACTCTACCAACCAAGAGTGTAGTCCCACTGCATTTAAATTGTAGTCTATAGCTGATAGCTAGGCCTAATCAGCTTATCATAATACTGAGTGTGCTTAAACGGTAAAACATTCTGTCCAATGTAAAAAAAGCTATCACGCTAAACTTACATCATCTGTTTCTCCTTTCCTAACAATTTGCATTTTGTTGCTTGTTCTCCTTTTTATCTCTGTAACTCTTCCTTTCGCAGTTCAGGTTGTGTATGTTGGCCTAGAGTGGTTTCGAATGAAGCTTATAGGCCTGGGGATGAGAGAGAAACTTGTTAATTTCACTTGATGCAAGTCTTCATTCCTCTTCTGTCATATTTTGATTGATGTTAGACTGCTGTAGTGTAGCATTATGTGTACTCTGTATCGCTGATAATGAAGGACATCAGGTAAAAGTGATTTCTGGCTCCCATTTTCTTGAGATATCTCAATCATTAACCAGTATACATTACAAACAATAGAAATAGCTTAGTTCCAAAATACCTGACAGTGTTCCATAATGCCCAACTCAACCAGGGTTCATTTTTTTGTCTTGTTTATAAGCAACCAACGTTTCAGAATCAGAGCATACTGATGAAACAATGGAGCATGCATAGACCTAATTGCTAATACCAAGTGTGGCCAAATGTGTCATGAATTATGCTGACAATTAATTTTTTCCCGTTAAATGTTCCATAATACCCGAAACTACTCTAGTCTAACTAAATTATCGCGCTCTGGCGCTGGTGGTATTTTCCGGACACACCGCAGTTTATCGCAATCTGATGTTTCGTTGGAAATTCTTTTACATTTCGTTAGGTTTTTTGAACATTGATTTGTGTCATTTTCATCAGCATCACTCTACTTCTTTTTTCTTGCATATCTGACAATTTGAATATTGTTAACCATGTTATTTCTTATTGCTAGACTTGCCCCAATCAGCTCTATCTCCGCTTCAGTCCATCTTACAGTTCCCTTTTTGGTAGTTCCTGGATCAGCAATTTTAACATTCCGCGAAGAGAGTGCGAGAGATAGACTTGTACAATTTGCAACCTTATATGAATTATCAATGAGACATATCTGTTGTTTTTTTATGTACTGCAGGCGGACAGGATCCTGTCCTGGCTACTGCTGGCATCGTCAGATTTATCAAAGTAGCGACATAACAACGAAACAAATTGCTTATCTGGTTAGAGTGAAGGACAGGAACTGAAGGGGGTTTCCTTGACATACAACTTTGCACGAGAAAAACACTGCCAATCTATAAGAAGACTCGCAAAGGAGATTTTATCTCAGTTCTAGAGAATCATAAAAGGGAAGGCCCTCAATTTAGCAAGAGAAGCACTGTCTATTCAATTCATCAATTCAATATACAGCCTTGTTTTGAAAAAATATTCAAAATTCTTTGTACGAAATTTTAGAGGCCGATTTCGGATTTAGCACTCAAACTGTAGTCTAACTGCAAGTTTTTATGTTGCTATCGGTAGTAATTTTGATTTTATGGCGATGCAAAGTTTGAAAACCAGTAAGGGATTTAACCGTGAAAACGACTCAGGGTGTAAAGTTTCACTCTGAACGATTTTTCACGGTCAAATCCCTTATAAGTTCTTAAACTTTATATCGTCATAAAATCAACATCACAATCGCCAGCGGTTCAAAAAACATGAAGCTAGACTAAAGTTTGGGTGCTAAATCCGAATCTGGGCTTGAAATTTTCAAATGAACAATAGAAAGAAATTTTGATACATTTCCAAAACGAGGCTGCTATATTGAAGAGGTGTATCTTTAAAAGATTATCAAGTACATGCATTGACTGGTTTATTGGAAGGTTGAGATACTATATTGTTTTATCCTAACCAACTNCCTGAACGATTTTTCACGGTCAAATCCCTTATAAGTTTTTAAACTTTATATCGTCATAAAATCAACATCACAATCGCCAGCGGTTCAAAAAACATGAAGCTAGACTAAAGTTTGGGTGCTAAATCCGAATCTGGGCTTGAAATTTTCAAATGAACAATAGAAAGAAATTTTGATACATTTCCAAAACGAGGCTGCTATATTGAAGAGGTGTATCTTTAAAAGATTATCAAGTACATGCATTGACTGGTTTATTGGAAGGTTGAGATACTATATTGTTTTATCCCAACCAACTGCAGCAGGAAATTCTGTTGTTTTTCAGCTTTTGTAAACAACAGATTTTTAGGCAGCCCCCCCCCCAAATTTTATCTTCCCCTTTGCTCATGACCAAATCTATCTGCTAGATCACAGATCAGAAAGTACAGAAAGAACATCTCAATTTACAGGATGAAAAGCAACTGTGGTAAGCAACGGCTTTTGGATTTTTTGGACTATTTCATTAAGATTTAAACCTATTTCTAGCATAGAGATAGCAAATTGACATTTTCCCCAAATTAAGCAAGAAATGTGGGATAACTATTCCACACTATAACAAACTGCGTTGTTGTCTTTTTATTGCTGCACTAAGGAGAAAATCATAAGCTTTTATTTGGAAATTTGCTAGATACAAAGTTAGAGAAGGAGAATTCAGAGAAGAAAGAGGAGCTGGTCTTTTGCAGGCTTTTCTGATACGAAATTGGCTCGCCTCTAATCAATAAACTTTGTATTTTCATGGTTTCAAACTTTTCCAACATCTCTATTGCTGAATTCCATTGCCGTCTTCTTCAATTTTTACCATGACCATTTCGCCAGCAGACCGGCCTTTGCTGACGACACCTGGAGCTCTTGCTTATAAAGTTACTTGTGAGATGTTCTCAGTGCCTTGCTCCTGGGCATTCGTCAAAAGATTTTCACTGCAGCCAGGTATTTGTGCAAGAAATTTATGTGACGCCCTGGCTGCCTGGGGGATGGCCAGAATAAGAATTGAATGAGACATTCATTAACATGACAAGAATTGTACTAAACTAAACCATCTTCAACTCTAACAGAATAGAAAAATAAAAACACAACTGTTATCCCTTCAAACGTTTCGATAAAAATCTTCATCAGTCATGACAACAATTTTTTACATTAGAATAAGATATTCAAGCCATGTGAAACATAGTGCATTTTCTAAACAAGAATTCTTAGGCAGGGAGACCATTGTAATGTGCACAAGTTCGAGCACAAGTTCTGTACTGCATGAAGTCTGTTTTGCATTGCAGGAAGTGAATTCATTGTCAGTGTGTCTATATTTGAATGTCAACTTTGTGATGTGTTTCTACGTTATCAAAATGACATTGAAAAACATGTCAATACAATTAATCATCTGGCAAGTTACAAGGTAAATATTTTTGTTCTAAGATATATTTGTCTTGGTAGGCATATTTGTCGTGAATGGGCTACGACAATTAGAGAATTAGAATGTGCCCCTTGTATATTTGTTTTTTGTGTTCCGGCATTAAGCCTTCATCAGAGCCATGCAGATGTATGTAGAATCATTCGGCATCAGCTGACACGGTGAAATAAATTTATTGTGCGTAGGCTACCACCATTGGAGAAATTTGGTGCAACACATGTCAGGGCCAGTTGTCTCTATACAGCTTTTGCAAAGACCTAGTAAACACGGACAAAAATAGTTTCAGACAAACAATTTTTCCATAATTATGTTAAAACTAATTGTCATTTTACGTTAATTAATCATGTGCAACCTAAACTAACTACGTAGATGCATCAAAAGTCTTCAACAAAATTGTTCTGAAAGCAGTTTTAAGATTGCAAATGCAAAGAACATCAGGTGTCTTCATCGACTCAAGAACATTGTTACTGACGACTGCAATGTGGAAACTCACTTTGGAAGCAGGATCTCTGATGACGGTATTTCACTTTTTAACGGTGGCATGGGAGAAATTTGTGTTTGTTTCATTTCAAACAATTTGAAATTATGGGACAATTAAACTTTCGGACAAGAATTTGTCCTAAAGTTTGATCGTCCCAAAGTTTCAATCTTAATGTATGCTTAGATTATTTACACTTTAAAGTTTACCCTTTACGATTATTTTGCCTCTTAGGATTTGTTGTAAAAATGATTGCCAAAGTAGCTACAGTATTTTATGGTGACACAAATTAAACTTTACTTTCATTCCTGCTTGTACACACCTGGCTGACAACAATGAAGTTGCTGCTGGCAAACAAAGCAGATTTGACGAGGAAGAATCAAAAGCTCACCAGGATTAATTTCAATATATTTTTAACAGTGAGGGAATTTTGCCAATATGTGAAAAATATCAAGATATTTTATGTTGAGAAAACTTAATTTTACTCCTGTTTAGAAACATTTAAAAGATTGCTTCAATGAACACGCCTACGCCAGACAAAACAACAGTGATGAAAAAGATGTGTTGAAAGACCAGGATCCTTATCACAACGTAAGTGTGTAGCAATTTAGCATCCTAAGAGTTATCGTTGCTGAGGATATTTGCACAGTAAACAAGGACAGACCTGTAAGGCAATAGCAGGAATTGCTTTTGTTGACACCTGAATTCAAAGCGATTAACGATTGCTAAAACAAACGAAGCCGCAAATTTTCTCTGAAACCCATGTAGCTAGTGCGCTCTTTGTGCATTCCAGGAATTGTTTTATAGAGCAAACATGAGCATGGATCGAAAGAAGAAGGATATATCTACCTCGGGCATCTTATTTCTTTGGTTCAGAAGCTGAGCAGTAAGTATTTTGATTATGCCCACAAAAATAAGAAAATTTGATCCCCTCCCAATCGGCTTTTGAACCAGACAAATTAAATGCCGGGGCAGATGAATTGATATGTCCTTCTTCTTTCGATCTATGCTCATGTTTACTCTTCAAAACAATTTCTGGAATAAACAACGAGTGAGCTAGCTACCTGGTTTGAGGGAAACTTTTGCGGCTTTGCTTGTATTGACTTATTGGTTGAGAGAATTTCCTTTGTCTGCGATCGCTAATCACTTGGAATTCAGGTGTCAATCAAGAGCAACTTGTGCTATTGTTTTACAAAATCAGTCCTTGTTTGATATTATGATAATTTGTCGCAAAAGTCTTTTGAAGTAATATGTTGCCGTTTTATCCCGATCGCTCTTTGTTTCTGATTATTGATCAAAGTAATCTCTTAGCCTTTTCTAAAGCTCTCATTGGCCCCCTCTTTTTTAAGCCCCTCCTTTCTGACCAAACGTTTAAAATCAAGTCCCCCTCTTCACTTGTTTGTTATAAGAAGCAATCTTTGCCTCTTCCGGAAAATTACAAATTCAATCAAAAGTCAATTCGAAGGTGAGAAAAGTTGTTAGTTTTTGTTATAGATTGGAAAGTATTTTTAAACAGTAAGTGTACTAAAGTTACTACCAACCCAAACGTTACCACTGCAAATTGTGATTTTGTCTGTGATTTTGTTCTTTCTTGTAAATGCTCGTAGTTATCGATATTGATAGACGATAGACTCATGAACTTTCACATTGAAATTTAGAACAAAATTGTGTACATTCAAACATTCTAAAAAATGTATCAAGATTTCTTTCGATTCGGGTTCTTTTTGAGAATNATGCAGAATTTTATATGTCATGACTCCTTTATCAAATGAGAGCAAAGACTTTACATTGAGCCATTTACAGTTGCAACCGTCCTTAGACTTGGCGTCCATTATTGGTTTCTTCGTCCTTGTCTGTAATCGTTGCAGTTGGGATAGTTTGGTGTTTGAAAGAGTACTCCAAACAATGTCACCATAGCGAAGATGGCGAAGCCTTCTCTAAAGCTCTCCTTGGCCCCCTCTCTTTTAAGCCCCTCATTTCTGACGAAACATTTAGGATCAAGTCCCCCTCTACACTTATTTGTTATAAGAAACAATCTTTGCCTTTTCCGGAAAATTACAAATTCAATCAAAAGTCAATTCGAAGGTGAGAAAAGTTGTTAGTTTTTGTTATAGATTGGAAAGTATTTTTAAACAGTAAGTGTACTAAAGTTACTACCAACCCAAACGTTACCACTGCAAATTGTGATTTTGTTTGTGATTTTGTTCTTTCTTGTAAATGCTCGTAGTTATCGATATTGATAGACGATAGACTCATGAACTTTCACATTGAAATTTAGAACAAAATTGTGTACATTCAAACATTCTAAAAAATGTATCAAGATGTCTTTCGATTCTGGTTCTTTTTGAGAATATAGCTGAAATATCTATTGGGCCTAAATCATCGGCTATCTTTTTGTCAGAAGCACTGATCTTAAAACGCTATTAAAGCAGTTTTCCAGAACTGCTGTACCATACAATTTGCTATCAGAACTAAGATGAAGGTTCATTCTAGCCATAAACGCAAAACCGCCTTCCTCTAAGTCATATTCTGACCAGCACACGACGGTACAACAAAAACTTGTCGCTGATGGACATTTTGTCCGGTGTTACAGCTCTAGGGAAGTAAGGCCCTCAGTGCAGCGACGACAACAACAACAATTCAACTCACTGAAATGAGCGTGGGTCCTTATGGAGTGAGGCTACGGAAACGATTCGTAGTTGTAGCATTATCAGTTCAGTCAAAAAGCGAAACTACGACATGTATTGAGTCTAATTCGATTTTAGGAATACCTGTATTTTTTTATAAGAAACTAAGAATTTGGCCCAGTACTGAAAATTTCTTAAAAGTATCAGATTTTGAGTCCTCAGAGTTTCTTACGAGTTTCTTAGAGGTTCCACAACAATCTTCGTGTTCACTACCTGTTCCCTCGTGAACATTTCAAAACAATGTTTTTTAAGCCTTTCCAGTGTTTAGACATTACTCAAGTACCTTACGAGTAATAGGATACAGGAAACAAGTGAAAGTAAAGTAAAGTAAAATATGACAAGGATCTCCTTCATCAAAATAAACAGTTTCTTAACTTATATTTTCCCAGTATTAGAGTTAATTTTTTGGCGATCTGAGAGCTGAGTTTCTCATGGGCAGTTTCTTATAAAAAATACATGTGGTCAAGAAGCTTTTAACACAATAATTTGTTCTTTTTAGGGACGCTAACTCTACCACGAAAACCAGGGCCAAGTTTCTTATGTAAAATATGTGGAGTGAATCCCCCGCATATATCTACTTTGTTACCAACGAAACTCCCATGCGTTCCCGAGCTGCAATCCAAACAGCTCCTTCGTATATGACTGCAGAATGGTCCACTGTGCCAAAGATGACGCTTGGGAGTTGTTAGCATAATCTTCTGCACGCCATGATAAATCGACCAATCAAATCAATTTGAATTCGTCTGTGGCGTAATTGTTTATTTAGTACTATTTCTCATTTCTCATTTCATTTATGGGCAACCCTTCAGCAAAGGCTAATTTGCTAATTTTCAAGGGGCCCTCCGTCAACAATCTTACAATTAATGGAATATACCTACTATTAAAATAATTACAGTATAAATGATTTCAAAATGAAAATCTAAAATACAAAATTGTTCGAATTTACAGAAGAAAATGACTGCAAAAAAGGTTTATTTTTCAGAATCGAGCATTGCCAAGCAGCGAAATAGAGGAATCACTCCGAATAACAGCTCGAGATGCTAGCCTTTCCTTAAGTGGTGAAGAAGCATGTCCTGTATCTCCGTCAGTGAATGAAACAGGACCAACTGTAAGCTTTGTCATTCTACAAACCATGACAGGATCAAACAGTTCTGAAAAGATCCCAACGACTCTTCTTGAGAAGAACGGAAACGATGATATGGACGGCAATTTAAACGTTTACCCAAGCATCAACAAAGATGATCCAAAAAATGGTAATTTTGCATTGAGTTCTTTTTTATCACAGTTCGAACAAAAACCCCAACAAAATACAATACCGGTGCCCTTCATAGCAGAAATAGACATGCATTCATCTTGTTCGGACTATGAAAGGTATTTAACAATTTCTTTGTATGCTTTTACACTGCAAATTTAAAGCATGATCATGGGTGGTGGCATGCAGTTGGATTAGACTGGGGTCGATCGGATTCTTTGCCTACCATGGGGTGCTGCATGGAAGTGTGGCATTTCAGGGTGGTGGGGTCTGATTTGTTCTGGTCCGGTCTGATTGTGTCCTGCCACTCTCGGTTTGATCACTATGCATAAATTTTAATTTCACTTCAGTTTTGTAATTAGATTATTTATTTTTATTTGTAGATTTTAACTTGTAAATATTAAAATGTAAATTTTGTCACGGGACCCTGAAAAGCTACCTTTGCCGACGGGGTTACCGTGTTGAAAGGATATAAACTGAAACATGAATGAAAAATGAATGAACCCCAGAAGCACTCTATGTAGTACCATCGCATAATCCCCAACAAATGCGGCAAATCTCAAAGTAACGGCAGTTATATTAGGCATTTACCAGGTGTCCCATAATAAAAGGCTCCAACTTTTGACAGGCAACGATGAATTGAATATTGCATGTAAAACGTGTCTCAAGTAGCAAGGGTAGATATTGAAACGATTGTACGTATAGCTATCTATTTGCTTTGCAGTGAAAACTATTTTTGTTGCACTGCCCGTCTTTTTATGAGGAACGACGTGATCTTCTCGCTGGAGTCTTTTCGCTACTGCGACCATTTGGATATATTGATCCTTCAAATAAGTTTCTTACAGAGCTTTTACTGTATGGTGATGAAGACTTCAATAGGAATATATTACAATTAACTGGTCGATCTGATTAAGATAGTTCCAAATTTTGTTACATGCCACCACCTTGCCCCATTTAGTAGTAATTTATGAGTAGATTTTATGTAGGTCTAATTGTTTTTTTGATCATGTCATGTATTTTTCTTGTCTTGTATTTTGATTAGTTTCTTCTCTTTCTTATATATCTATATGTTAATGGCATCGGGTAGACATTGCCTTTTGCTCCTTGAGGTATCGTTTTAGTAGTATTGTAGGGTAGTTCTGTAAGTAGTGTAGGGTAGCTCGTATTGTAGAGTAATTCTGTATATAGTGTAGTGTAGCTCGTAATATATATTGTAACTTTTTATTGGAATATAAAAAGAACTCTTTCAAGCCCCGCGGGTGCTTCTTTCATTTTGGAAACTCCAGACTTGCCACTTAAAGTAAAGGGAAAACCTTGCGGTAACCGTTTGCTTTGGACACTTTGCTTTGGTTTATTGAGAACAANCCTTTTGCTCCTTGAGGTATCGTTTTAGTAGTATTGTAGGGTAGTTCTGTAAGTAGTGTAGGGTAGCTCGTATTGTAGAGTAATTCTGTATATAGTGTAGTGTAGCTCGTAATATATATTGTAACTTTTTATTGGAATATAAAAAGAACTCTTTCAAGCCCCGCGGGTGCTTCTTTCATTTTGGAAACTCCAGACTTGCCACTTAAAGTAAAGGGAAAACCTTGCGGTAACCGTTTGCTTTGGACACTTTGCTTTGGTTTATTGAGAACAAGTGCCTAGAAGAGAATGCCTTATCAGAGATAGGGCTTAATAGAGAGGAGGACTAAGTAGAGCCCTAAAGGCATGGCTACATAGTTGGGGAGCTGGGAAAAGATACGTAGCAGCTGTCAGTCAGATCGACGTCAGCAAAACAGTTGCACGAATAAGCTATTTTGAAAGCATAAATTTAATCTACGAATGCTGTGAGAAACGTTACCTTGCAACGATAAGTTTGTATTCAGCGTCACAAACTCCATGTGTTGCAAGTAGCTCGGCGCTTCTTTGAAGTCAACCTCCCTTTTCCATGTTTGCATATCTACCTGCTAACCTGCTACAGTTTTGCAGTGATTTTAACAGCTTCTAAACTTTAAGAATTGATTTATTTCGACAAATAAACGAGGAAGTCTCTGAATCCCAAAGTGACACTATGTTTTGTCATGGTTTCAGTTACCCCAAGTCTGATTTAAGTCGGGTGAATTGATAAAGTCACGTCATATGTCGTCTGTATGAATAACAATAACTAACATAAGGTCTGTGTAAAATTTTATTACAGTTTTCTTTTAAATAAATGATTGGGAAGGAACTTGGGATTTTTTGCTGTAAATCTGCCATGGAAATATATCGATATCTTGATTAGTTTAAAAATGGTGGCATTTATTAAATTTGAGGCTATGACGTCATCAAATTTCTAAATCCTAAACCAGAAAAGTTGCAGATTTCTGTTTGCCACCATATTGTAGTCCTTCATAAACCATGTTTCTCTTGAAGGTTATATCATTGTTCCTCTATTGGTTTAGGACTTACGATGATTTAAATTTTTTCAAAATTTTCCATTGATTTTTTCAAAAATATTTGAATTGCCACCATTTGAAAAAAATCAAGATATCAAAATATTTCCATAGCATATTGACATAAATTTCTTTCAAGCCATTCAATTCAAAGAAAAACGTCATAGAATGTTACACCCACTTTTTTAAAGATTAGATTTGAATGATGCTGCAATAACTACGACCAGTCGTTATAGTTAGTGCAACTACAACGTTGTTAACCCTATTTTAACCGGGTAAAAAATGTGATTTTCTACCGGGGGGGGGGAGCGTTTTTCGCCCCCCTGTTTTTCTCCGCAAGTATAACAGCTATGACAATGAAACTTGCCCTGTGTCATTATTGAACAAAGGAGAATCTAAAAAGAGCATAAAAAAATCAAAAGTCAGGTGATTGGTTGCTAGGCAACCAAAACAATGCAAATTTTGAGAAGATCGAGCTATTTGCAGAAAAGGGCCCATTATTAGCAAATAGCTAGATGAAATTGGCAGAAAACCATCCAAATACCTGCTTGACACCATTAATTTGTAGTTTCGTATGATTTCATACGGATCTTTTTGGTTTCTAATAAATTAACTAATTAAATAATGGAAATTCGATTCGATGCAAAATTGTTAGCTCAATAAATATCATTTAAAACCATTAATTTCGCATATTATTGGTGAAATCAAGTACCTTCATCGATATTTGAGGTAATTCCATCAATTTTGCATGCAAAAATTACTCATTCATTATGAATATGACGTCATAAAGATTGATGACGTCATAGAAATTATAAACTGCTGATGTCAGCAAATATGAATAAATTATATATCAAATGAAAGTACTCATCGAGACAAATCGAATGGTATATATATTGTTGAGATTTAGTAACAAAGGAAGACATTAGAGCCGTTTTAAAGAATTTCTTTATGACCACTCTCCAAATTTGGGCATGTGGTGGACATGTGGTCAAACAATAGGTGTTGAAATTTCTATTTTCTGATTGCCAACTAAATCTTAGGAAAAGTCAAGGAGTTTTAGCATTGTAGGTAGCATCGTTTGGGAGTTATTAAAAAAATTCGATAGGGGGCCCACTGGTTAAAATATGGTTAATACAAAGCATTCATATTAAACTTGGGGTCCAATTCCTGGACACGACATGCATTCCTCATAGGAGACCCAAACTAGCTGTGAATGTGAATATAGTCAAATAAAAGGCAGATATCTTTTCAGCCTACTTAAAATAAAGTGATATTGAGGATGATGATGTGCTGTTCAATTCTGTTTTAATCATTAAGGCACGGTTAGGCCATTAGAATTATATATCTACAAATTAAAGCAAACGAAAAACAGCAAAACCAAAAAATGTCACGTAATGATAGCATAGCTTCCAAATCTTTAACTCGGCGTAAAAAGGTGGGTGTAAAATTCTGTGATCTATTTCTTCGGACAAAGTGGCTTGAAACAAACTTTAGTCACTTATCTTTAATTCTACCGTTGGACTTTTCAAAAGTTTTGAATATTTTTCAAAATTTTGGCATATCTTACATTTCAACTCATTTGAGGGT
>REGL01000869.1:44799-61622 GCA_004194395.1 Aurelia aurita complex sp. Pacific | reverse complement strand
TATCATTCTGCACAGAGGTTATCTTCGTGACTGCTTGTCTCAAATTAGATGCCCGCGAATAGCAACAATTGAAACGTTCTGTAGGGTTCTGCATAAGTAATTTTGCGTTATCGTAAATCTCACATGACATCTCATTTGACACAAATGCACCAATAGTTTCGTGCACGAACTATAAGCAAACTAGGGGTAATGACTTTTGATTTTTGCGTATCATTCTCGTTTGACATAAAGACCAAAATATTGCCTTTGACTTTGAGGCGATTCTTGTCCTTATACAAGGCGCTCGATTTTCCATTGAAGGCGACTTTAGCAGCAACACTCATCTCTCTGACTGTAGCAAAAAACAGAATCAACGATCATTTGGGGTTATGAAGAAATCAATAATCAGATATTCTTATGCTTGTTTAGCTCAGGACGGACTTTGTAATCGTCCAAAAGGATCTTATGTTTGGACAGTGGCATTGGTTTTCGGGCAGTGGGTTCACAATTCAGAATGAGCCAAGAAATTTATTTTTCTATTTATACTTAGCAAATATTCCGTCTATAAACTCTTTTGCTTCATTTTTCTTGTGTTTTTTTCTATTCTTGAATGCGAAAACAATTGTTCAACTGTCGGTTCTCGTAATGACATTCTGGAGAGCTCTCGGTACACACAAACCAATCTAAAAGCTAAGAGATGCGTTAGAAAATGTTATTTTGATGTCATTGCTACTTTCGAGTGATCTATGTATATGTATTTATGAATGAAATGTGAAAATCCAAATCAAATTTCAAATCTTACCTTTACTCGTGCTCCCAAATAACTAGATTCCTCGAGCCTGGGCCTCAGAAGGATCTCTGGGTTGTTCATGTTGATCGTCAAACCTTAAAACGCCAATCACAATGGCGAATTGTGCTCTTGGGCTGTCCCTCTCTTACGACTATTATTGGAACAATTTAAATTTAATTGTAAGTGCCATACATAGTGGGAACTCGCTGACTATAAGTCCTTTCTCACTATGGATGGCACGTAGTTAATTAGCCTTGTTGTTTTTGTAAATAGTTGTTTTTTTAAATGAATAAGAAAAAAAGAACTGATTTGTTTGCTGTCCGAAAACCATCGCCACGAATTGTAAGACCATTCGATATGGAATCCGCTGTCCTCCCTTCAATGAAACTGTTTTAAGTCTTTGGCATAATACTATGCGTTATTTAGGTGCTAGACATCCAATTTCAGCAATTTTTCAATATTTTTGCTTCTTTCTGCAACGGATTCAGAGTTTTGAATCTGGGTGTGATGTTCGCAACGACAACTTCTACACTGTACACTGTTGTACTGTTGTACTTCTACACTGTACAAGCACAATGAAAGCAACTTTTTAGCGTATTTTACATTAAAGAAGGCTTTTGATAAAGTTGTTTAGCATCTATAATGTTAGCTTTCACTACCAAGGAATACTCTCTCTGATGGATTTCATTTGTAATGTACTTTTCTGTTGCTTTTCGAGAGTTTCTGCAAATGTCCGATCGCCACCGCCGTCCGATTACCACCGCCGACACCATATCGGCTGACAATTATGACCGAGTTGGCTGGTTTTCAGAATCGGGAAGATATCATTGTCACATTGTCACTGACCTTAAGGCAGGTCTCTTAAAAGTGAATTTATTTAATCCCAAGAGAAGATAAAAGAATGGAGTTCTAAGTAAGTTACAAAAGAGGCGGGGTAATACTGTATTAGGAAAAGAGGAAGGTTCCATCAAAAACAGATTTTTCTCTGGATGAAGACTGAACATTTTCTAGACTCTACATGAATTACTCTCCTGATTAGGTTAATAATGATAGTCATGGACGAGAGAGTTGTTCTGGTGTCAGGAATGCAGACGAGGAGACAGAGGGCCATATTGGTGACATTGAGTCAGATCAAAGAGTGCATGATTCAAGCGAAAGATGCAATACTTTAAAAGAAATTGGAGAAGGAAGGAAAATTGAAGATACAATTTTCAACAACACCGAATTTGATGAGAGGGTGTCCACCACAATGCTACATACAAGGGAACATTATCCGTGTGATGTTTCAGGGACTTATTTTCAAGGAGCACAAGACGGGGTTTACACAGCTATAAAGATCAAGCAAGAAGAAGACGATGATGCTGATGATTATCATGATGACGAAGGTGGTATCATTGGAGAATGTTTAGAGGACAGTGCTGATAGCTTACATAATGATTGTGAACAAGGATATACGATCGATAACAATTTAAAGGTTTGTGAATCATATTTACTACATTATTATATGGCGTTCGAAAATACGGTTCCTCGGACCGGCAACGCAGCAATTCGATTGGTTCTTGATCGGTCCGTAAAAGCCGTATTTTTCGTTCGAAGCCGTATTGGACTGGGCGTTGCCTTAAAAATCAACAACAAGGGAGGAGCTTCTTGTGTAGGCTTAGGCCGCAAGAAGTGTCAGCCAAAGTTTAGGTTATTCATCGAAGATTTCTTTTCTGTAAACTTTGAAGACGAACTTGCAATTATACACGAAGAAAATGCCAATGTAGTTAACGTTGCAACGAGCAACTACAGTGATGCACAGGATCAAAGACACAACAGAAAAGTACGATACTATAAACAACGTTCTCAAAAGGTTCTGCCATATAATAAAGCCTTTATTAAACGATTACTCGATCCATGCTGGAAAATATTTGGACCTTAGTTCATTGTACGTCAAACTGCGGTCCAAATATTTTCCAGCATGGACCTCGTAATCGTTTAATAACCGCATAGTATTACCCGGCCACTAAGAAACTGACTTATAAGAAACTGCAGCCTGCCATATGGCACTATGTTCATTGTCAACATTTGGTTTGATATGACATTTATATGATATAAGAAACCAAACAGCCTGGTTTTACATAATGAGTTTTTTAATGGCGGGGTAATACTGTACCTCTAACACGGGTATCTTGCAATTGAACTGAGAAGGTTTAATCAAGCATAAATCTATGTGCCTTTTTGTTTTCTTGGAAATTTCAAGGACATTTGTCACATCGAGCAGATGTCAAAAGCTTTTAAAAATGTGTTCAGAAAATTAACCGAATAGCACCAGAAATTCTGCTAAATTACCTGGAATTTTATGCTGACAATTTATAACCCCAAAACTTGACCTTTTCCTTGGGTTTCTTCTATAAGTATCGGCAAAGGCCGGGTTGGTAATTATTCTTTCCCAGAACGAAAAGGTAGGGTCAAAAAATTTAGAGTAGTTGACCCTCTCTGCTGTTGCTTTTGCCTGTATAAATATAAAATGTTGATTGACCGATTGAGCTGCACTTCAGTTTTAAGAAGAGTTTATCTTCTTCATCACAAATAAAGACAACTAAACTGCAACTACATTATAACTGCTATATGACTGCCGTAGCTGCTGGAAAGGACGTGATGTCATCTAGTTCCAACTGCGACAGTCACTTTCAGTAATGATAGCATATACAGGGTATCCCAGAAAAATTGTTCGACGTTTGATTAAACGTTGGAAATAACGATGAAATGTACAGGCCCCTAGTTTGACAACCCTGCTTCTAGGATTATGAATTGATTTTAGACGCCAGAATCTTGCGAATCCGCTAAGAATTCACGGAGCTTTTAAAGTTCAAGTTTGTGCGAAAGCTGAAACCAGACGCCCTTAAATGACTTGTTTTCCTAAAAGACTTACTAAAATCGAGTTAACAGAAGACTGTCCAATGTTTTACCTCTTGTTGATATCAGAGCAAACCAAAGAGGACTTCCAAAGTTATTTAATTCTTGTAAACGTTGCCAAAATTTACTTAAGAATACAATTATCTAAAAACATGGAATGAAAACTTAATCAATGCGAGATGGGAAAATTCCAAATTATGCTGAACAGGATTCTTCCAAGCATCCATAACCTTGATTCAATGTTATAGAAAGCTAATTTATCGAACGTGCTTTTGAAATTACACTTAATTTGCTTTGAATAAACAAGATTCTACTTTCACAAATGTGCAATTTAGGGGCGTCTGGTTCCAGCTTTCGCACAAACTTGAACTTCAAAAGGTGGCAACTCCGTGAATATTTAGCCGATTTGCTAGCATCTGGTGTCTGAAATTAATTTATAATCTCAGCAATATGGTTATCTTACCATGGAGCCCGTTCAGTATTTCGTTATTTTTTAATATCTAATAAAACGTGGAACATTTTTTTTGGGACACCCTGTACAGCAAATTTAATAAAAACAACAACTTGATCGGGCATCTCCGAAAGGAGACCCATCCCCATCTTCCAGAAATATAATGAAAACATTTTTAGTTTATCTTTCATTTTCACAGCATCAAGGATTGGCAGGAAGCAGCGAAGAAAAAGCGTCGCCAATCTTACCACCAGATGCTAGCCTATCGTTAGAAGACTATGAAATGTGTCCTACATCAGCGTTGACAGGTGAAAACCAATTTCAGTCAAGCTCAAGCTTTGAAATCCTACAAACGCAAAGAGACAGCGAAAGCACTGCATCAACAAGCTCTGAAAAGATATCAACAACTGTTATTGAGAGGAACATCGGCAATGATGAAGATATCAGTTTAAATGTTAGCACATGCAATGACACTGATGATCAAATAGCTGGTAATTATATTTTTAGTTCTACACCTGGTTAAAGAATTGAATTTTCTCTGCTAAAAGAGTCTGTCATAAATAAAAAGTGATTCTTTGAAATTATCGTACTGGAATTCATGATATAACTATGATTATGATTGATATAACTATGATTATTATATAACTATGAAAGCTTCATACTGGGATTCATTTTATAACTATGCTATAACTATGATATGATTAGAAAATTCTGTGGAAAATAGCCCACACAGGATACATCTATTGGCATAGATATGGTGAACGATGAAGAAGGGAGACAACATCCTCAGAGAGCAGGCATCGAGTTGATCTTATGCGTATTTTTCATTTATTCAGTTATCTGCTAACTAGGGCATCTTCAGAGCAACTGATTTATTCAGAGTATCGACCTCTGTTTATAGCATTTTGTATGTCCATAGAAGAGAAGGTTGATTATTTTACAAATATAATTTTGTCCTTATGAGGTAAAAATGTTCTTGTCCTATGTTGTTGTTGTTGTTGTTGTTGTTGTTGTTGTTGTTGTTGTTGTTGTTGTTGGCCTCGTTCTCATTGTTTTCAGTTGAGTCGTTGTTGTTGTAGGGGACGGTTCTCCTATCATGGTGTTTTAGTTTTGTGCTTTGTCCTTTAACGTCAGATTGTCTTTCATCCATCGTTCTACGAGCTTCACTTTTCCATTATATTTTCGGTCCTTCTTTGCAAGTGGGTGATTCCGTGAATCTTAAACCACCTCAAGTGTACCTTTACCCTGTTCGTTATGTTCGGTTCGGTTCATTTCATTGCCGTTGCTTGCAAAGAGATTTTTTCGTTTTGTTGTGCTTGCTGTTGTTATGAAATTTCTTGTCCTGTGACGTCTCTTGTATGTCTTCGTAGTGTCCTAATAATTTGTAACAGTGTCATTTATTGTTGCAAAGTTATATGGGCCTATGAACAAATCCTACGCTTACAGTAGCAGGCGAGGAGATTCAACTTTTAACAACCAACTGGGACAAAAATCAGCTTAATAACAACACTCAAACAACATCTTTGCTGCCTCCACCATAAGAAAATATTTTTCATCAAACTTAAACAGCTTCTTGATTACAAGGTGCATGATTTCCGGAAAAGCAGCCTCTAGTTTCTTATTTTTGTAGGCTCTTGTTTGCGGGGATTTATTGGATCCTACCATAGAAAAATTTATGAAAGATTCTAAAAAATCATCGAAGAGTTGAGGAACCTTTGAGGTATCAGACAATTTTGATAAGAAACCTGATTTGCAACGTTTATTCCCGCGAAATTTCCTATTTTGGTCGATTCGGGAAAGTTATTTCCAACAATTTCACGTTTTCTCCAACTTGCGGAAGTTTTGTCCCTTAAAGTAAGTTAAGCTTGTGCCATTGTTTCATTTTTAGAACCAAATCGAAGTTTGAGAAGGTCTCCTCGAGTGCCGATAATGCCACGAAGCAGAGACAATGTTAAATCAGACAAAGTTGATAGAACGCAGAATGGTAATAATCGTGATGCGGTCAAACATAACCCTTCATCCTCCCATGTATGTACTGTATGCAACAAGGATTTCACAACAGCTATTGAGTTAAAGAGACATAGAAGTGCCCATACCAACAAAGAATCATATTCATGTGCTGTATGTGGCAAATTATTCAGTACTCACAGACGCCTTGAATTGCACCGAAGGATCCATACTGGAAAGAAAGTTTATTCGTGTAATGTTTGTTGCAAATCTTTTATTTATCAAGGAAATCTTAAGGTACACGAAACAACACAGTGTGGAGAGAAGCCTTTTTTGTGTGACATTCGTGGAAAGGCAAAGACTTGTGACAGCAAACTTGCAATACAAAAGCGAATGCATTCTGGGGCGAAAGCATTTTCATGTAAAGTTTGCGAGAAAACATTTACTGACAGAAGTAAACTTATAATACACAAGCGATTACATACTGGGAAGAAACCATTTTCATGTGATGTTTGTGGGAAAGCGTTTACTCGAAATAGTGACTTGAAAAGGCATCTGCGAATCCATACTGGAGGGACACGATTTACATGTGATATTTGTGGGAAGGCATTTTCTTGCAGTAGCAGACTTGAAATACACAAGCGAATACATACTGAGGAGAAACCTTTCACGTGTGATGTTTGTAAGAAAAGTTTCAACCGAAATGGGAGTCTTCAAATACACAAGCGAATACATACTGGGGAGAAACCTTTCACGTGTGATGTTTGTAAGAAATCGTTCATCCAAAATGGGAGTCTTCAAATGCACAAGCGAATACATACTGGAGAGAAACCTTTCACGTGTGATGTATGTGGGAAATCATTCGCCGAGGGTAGTAAGCTTAAAAGACATAGGCGAATACATACTGGGGAGAAACCTTTCACGTGTGATATTTGTAAGAAAACGTTCATCCAAAATGCGAGTCTTCGAGTGCACAAGCGAATACATACTGAGGAGAAACCTTTCACGTGTGATGTTTGTAAGAAAAGTTTCAACCGAAATGGGAGTCTTCAAATACACAAGCGAATACATACTGGGGAGAAACCTTTCACGTGTGATGTTTGTAAGAAATCGTTCATCCAAAATGGGAGTCTTCAAATGCACAAGCGAATACATACTGGAGAGAAACCTTTCACGTGTGATGTATGTGGGAAATCATTCGCCGAGGGTAGTAAGCTTAAAAGACATAGGCGAATACATACTGGGGAGAAACCTTTCACGTGTGATATTTGTAAGAAAACGTTCATCCAAAATGCGAGTCTTCGAGTGCACAAGCGAATACATACTGGGGAGAAACCTTTCACGTGTGATGTTTGTAAGAAAAGTTTCAACCGAAATGGGAGTCTTCAAATACACAAGCGAATACATACTGGGGAGAAACCTTTCACGTGTGATGTTTGTAAGAAAACGTTCATCCAATATGCGAGTCTTCGAATGCACAAGCGAATACATACGGGAGACAAACCATTTTCATGTAATATTTGTAAGAAAATTTTCAACCATAATGGTCCTCTTCAATATCACAAGCGACTACATACTGGAGAGAGACCCTTTAAGTGTGATATTTGTGGGAAAGCGTTTATTAGAAATTGTGACTTGAAAAAGCATCTGCGAATGCATACTGGAGAGAGACCCTTTAAATGTGATATTTGTGGTGAAGCGTTTCGAAATTGTGACTTGAAAAGGCATCTGCTTATCCACACCAGAGAGAAACGATTTACATGTGATATTTGTGGGAAGTCATTTACTGATGGTAGCTATTTTGAAAAGCACAAGCAATTACATGCTAGAGAGAGGCCTTTGATGCCTGTTATATCCGGAAAACCATTTACTGGAAGTGGAACCCTTGAAACAGAAAAGGGGGTGCATGCTATTGAGAAACCATATTCGTGTGATATGTGCACAAAAAAGTTCAACCAAAGAACGAATCTTGAAATGCATATCCGAGCACATGCAAGAGAGAAGCCTTCTTCGTGCATTATTTATGCGAATGCATTTACTGAAAGTAGCAAAGATAAAATACCCAAGCGAATACATACGGGAGAAAACCTTTCTCGTGTAATATTTGCAGATAAGCTTGTACTATGAGTGGGACCCTTCAACAACACGAGCGAGTAAATGCAGAAAAGAAGCCTTTCGCGTGTAATATTTGTGGGAAAGCATTCACTAACCATAGGACACTTTACAGCCAGCGAATATATACTGGAGAGAGGAATAATTTTCGTGTGATGCTTGTTGGAAAGCATTTACTGAAGGTAGCAAACTTAAAATGCGCAAGTGAATACAGAATACGGGAGAGAAATGGTTGTCAAGTTGTGCTTGTTGGAAAGAATTCAATGAAGGTGGAAAACAAAAGCGAATTCATACTTGGGCGAAACTATATTCGTGTTTATGGTAACGTTTTCAATGAAATTTCGACCTTAAGAAGAAAGATTATGAATTCTGGAGAAAGTCTTGTTCCATGCAAAGTTCGTGGGAAAGCATCCAAGCAAACCTGTGGAAGCACCCTTGAGAAAACCCTTCTTCATTTAACTTTTGTTGGAAAGGATTTAATTAAGCTTTGGACCAAAAAAGAAATATCCCAAATCATCCTAGAGAAACTTGTTTCTGCTGTATTACGCTTAAGTATTAAATGGCGGTAGTACTCTTACAAATCAGGAGCATATGTGCTCGAGAAAGTTCTTTTTGTGTGCGACACATGTGAAAAATATTTACATGAATTTTTTTTTATATAATATATTCCAAATAAAATTTACAATACAGATTACGAACTACATTACTTACAAAATTACTCTACAATACTACTAGGACGATCAACCCCAGGGAGCAAAAGGCTGTGTCTACCCCGAGGCCATTAAATAAAGATATTAAAGGAAAATACTGGAAGTTGGACCCTTATATCAGATTAATCCAAGAGAGAAAACAAACCATATTCATGTGATGTGTGTATAAGACCGTTTAACCAAAGAAGGGGTCTTGCACATACACAATGCACATCCGAAAACATACAGGAGAGAGAACATTCACGTGCAATGTTTGTGGGAACACTTTTATTCAAAATGGTAACTTGAAAACGCATTAGCGAATACACACTGGAGAAAAGCCATTTGCATGTCATCGTTATGGGAATTAATTTATTTACAGCATCTCACTTAATTAACATCAGCAAATACATGGAAAAACATTTACGGGAAGTTTGACATATGAAACACAAAAGCGAATACATACCAGAGATAAACCATATTCAATTATTAAATGTTCAACCAAAGTGGGAATCTTTGAAATGCACAAGTGAATTTACACTGAAGAGAAACAATCTTGATTTGATTGTTGTGGAAAAGAATTATAGAGAATGACCCTTGTCATGTGATATTAATGGGAAATTCATTTATTCGAAATAATGGCATGAAACAACATCTGCGAATACATAGTGGGGAGGGACCATTTTCGTGGTATGTTTTCTGGGAATACATTTATTGAAAGTAGCAAACTTAAGGACGTTCCGTAAAAGCTCTATTAAGCTACCGGGGGCCTAATAGGATATGCCAGAGGGGGGGGGCTTAAAAGAGAGGTCTTATGTGATAATAATGATAATTATAATGATAATAATAATAATAATAATAATAAAATTAAACTAAAAGCACCATCAAAAAACAACAGAAATTAAAATATATAAAAAACACTGTTATTTTAAAAAAATAACAGTGTTTTTAAAATAACAGTGTTTTTTATATAATAATAATAATAATAATAATAATAATATGTAAACTAAACCACCATCATGTATAAACAGAAAATAAAATATAAAAACACCACTGTTTATTTGAAATATAATAATAATAATAATAATAATGATAATAATAATAATAATAATAATAATAATAATGATGATGTACTCGTAACGTAGTTTGTGCCAGAAGGCACAAACTAATAAATACCAACCACCCTAAACTTATTTATAGCAATACTATTTACAAATTTTGCAACCCTCCCCAGCCCAATTTTTTATTTTTTGCCAAAAACAGAGACTGTATTGTTGCTCTTAATCACATCAGATCTACCGCTCCAAAGTATGCTACCCCTGCGCGCTATCGAATTTGTACCGAAAGACGCAGTCGATGACTTGGGAAGTGTGAGAATATCTTTGATTCTCAGGTTGTAATTGTAATCTTTTACTAAGATACGAAGTGCTCGTTTATGAACCCTATTAATTTCTTAATTGGCAGTTCTTCCACAAAACATCTATTCTTATTCAAAAATCAAATGACAAGGATATATACAGTTAAGCCCGAAATTATTCATACCAATGCCAAATTTTGAGTATTTTCAATCGTTATATTTGCTAACCAATTCACAAGATATTTCATTCCTTGAAATGTCTCTTGTAGCACTTGTTTCAGCCCTTTATCACATTCTTACGAAACTTCAGCCACAGTAAAATTGGTCCTCAAATAGAACGATGCAAAATACTCAGAAATTGGCATAGGTATGAATAATTTCGGGCTTAACTGTATGAATGCTTTTTAGTTGCACCATACCATTTTACGAGTCAAATACATAGATTCTACACAGTTTTATCTCAAACCACATCAAAATTAACATGCAGATTAATTTAGCTCAATGAATGGGAAATCTTTGGTTACCTCTGGAATTTGATATAAGTTGGGGAGGGGGCTTAATATAGGATGGGGGGGCTTATTTAGAATTTGGCCCATAGGGGAGAGGTTATTAGACAGTGGGGCTGAATAGAAATTTTACGGTAGGCGAATACATATCGGAGAGAATCCATATTCGTGTGATGTTTGTAAGATAATGTTCAGGCAAAATTGGAGTCTTTAAAAGCACAAGTGAATACATAGGGAGTGGGGGCGGCAGGGGGGCTTAGGCACCCAATAAATTCGAAAACAATGGTGCTCTATTGTTTTAAAAGCAATTGCCCCCCCCAAACAGAAGATGCTTCCTACGGCCCTGCGAGACGCAAAAATTGGATTGTTTGTCCAGACTTTTAAACCGCTTCTGGCTGATCCCTTGTTGAGTGATGGGTGTCTCTTGCTGTAGCTTGGGTGATTCAGAAATAATGCACGACGTTTAAAAGGCTACTGCTCCTTAATCTTAACCCATTTATTCCCAGAGTATAAAATACCTACCAGAAAAGTGCACTACCTCCACAAAGGCTAACTTCCAGTCAGTGAAACTTTCCGAGCGGGCTAAATTTCTATTCTGTTTGAGAGAAAATGTCACTCTAGAATTGAATAGAAAGTTACAGTTGAGCGACTGTTTTTCTAAAATTCTGCGCGCTGACTGGAAATTGGCCTAAAGTAACATATTTCGTGCAACTGACCATGACCATGCTTCAACTAGCCCGCTCTCCCATTCCGCATTGATGCAGATTGCTCGACCATATTAGAAACTGGATAAAAACCAGGCCATCGGCCAACTTACACGGGGCAATTGTATTAGCATATTACAATTGCCCCTAACCTGGTCAGCCAACATTATTTCCTATTTTCACATCTCATAAGCTATGGAGCTTAAATTTTTGATGTACTAGGTATCCCAAAAAAGTATAGGCGTTTCAACAGTTCCTGTGAAGGAGCCTTGAATTCAACAATTTTTATTTTTAGTTTATGGTATAGATGAGATCTCAACTTAGATTTTGCGACCTTGCATGTCCAAATCGGGCTTATATTTGCAGAGTAATTCATTTACTTGAACAGGCAACATTTCTTAGGCAGCCTTAGACAAATGGTTATCTAATTATGCAGTTACTGTCTGTGTGTAATTTATGAAAAGCTTTTGGGGCAGCTAAACAATACATTATTTTTGGAAGTTTGTTGAACTATGAAAGTGCAATTTACTATTCTAAAGCCCAATATGGCTGAACAATCACAACTGTAACTAAACTCATGCGGGAAAGATCCTTTAGTTCTTTAAAGACACTACTCCACACCGTTCAAGTTCCTTCAGTCCTAGAACCTTGCGCTGTGAACTGTTAAAGTATAAATGCATCTTTCTTTTGATATTTTCTCTAATTTGCAAAATTGTTTGATTGATCAGGAGATTTTTAAGAATACAAATTTCAATGGTTGAGCTGCCTCAAAATTTTCATCAAATTACCCATTTATTGTAGTAGCATAATTCAATAACCATCTGTCTCAGCCCTCCGAAATTTTTCCTTTTTTCGTGAATTACTCTGGGAATGCAAATCCGATTTGAACATGGGAGGTTGCAAAATCTAAGTTGAGATCTCATCTATCCCATAAACTGAAAATTAAAATTGTTGAGCGCAAAGCTCCTCACAGCAACTGTTCAAACGCCTATACTTTTTTGGGACACCCGGTAGTTTTCGTCCTAAATAGATGCCATATCTGAGATGCGGAAATGAAATTTCTTGATCCATGATGTTCTTCAGCCACGTTTTACGGGGACGTCCCCTAGATTTTTTCGCGCATACTCTTGCTTTAAATAGCAATTTTTGCACTTTGTCTTTTCTTCTTAACTGTCCGAAATATTGCGTCTTTCTCATTTTTATATTAATTTCTAGTGACAGTACTTCTTCAAACTGCATTTTTAGCTTTGTACTTGAAACTGTGAAATGTGCCCAGACTCAAAATATTCACTTTTTTTATAAGAATACTATCAATTTTGTCCAGCCTTAATATTCTTAAGAAAGTTTCGCTTTGAGCCTCAACATATTCTTAAAGTGTTCTTCTTTTTTCAAATCTGACATGGTTTCAGGGAAACATTGTCAAAAGAAATGTCATGTCATTATGAAATGGTCGAACGAAAGAAAAATTTAAGCAATTATAACAATAAGAATGTTCTTAACAATCATAAAGTTTCAAACATGCTTTTTGAAAAAATGAGATACGATAGTCATGCGATTTTCTGTTATGAACATCGCAAAACAGACAACTGCAGAAAAAGAGACACATATATGCGAGCTGAGGCTGAGGCTGAGCAATATTCTTATAATATTCTTAAAATTTGAATGATTCTGAATCTGAATATTCTTATAAACAATATTCTTATAAAAAAGAGTGTTTCTACAAAAAATCAGAGGTACTGTAAGAAGATATTGATGAGTAGATTCCGAAGATTTGCTTGTTTACCATATTTGGTCAAGTTATTGACGTGCTATGATATGTTGACGTTCGAGTGTTTTCCAAACAATTAAAGCTTTGATTAAAGTGAATGACCTGAGATATATGGCGATGGTCTATAAATAGGACAAAGAAACACTTAGTACCTCCATTGTTTTCTTTAGCTTTGCTTTCTTCCGCCACTTGCTGGATTATCAAATACAATAGGCTATTTATAAACCTGTGAGATCTCATCTTTTAACTCAGGTTATTCGCTTTAAGTGCATTTTAGCGCATTGAATAATATTTCCAGGTTTTTTATAAACAGCATCATATTTGATCAAGTTGTTGATGTGCTATGACTTGTTGAAGTTTGAGTGTTTTCCAAACAATTAATGCTTTGATTAAGTGAATTTTAGGGCATTGACTAATATTTCCAGGTTTTTCATAAACAGCATCATATTTGATCAAGTTATTGATGTGCTATGATATGTTGAAGTTCGAGTGTTTTCCAAACAATTAATGCTTTGATTAAGTGCATTTTAGCGCTTTGACTAATATTTTCAGGTTTTTATAAACAACATCATGACGTCACGAGAAAATCACATAATTTTGCAAAACGATATCAACATTTTGAAGCTACATGAAAAATTGTTCTAAAGCAATGTATAGTGACACACTAATCAAAGTAAGTTGCATTGGATAACCGTTAAATGCAATTGACGGTTTATGAGGATGGCGGGATAATTTTGCCCAGTAGTGTAAATTCAGAAATGTAACTTAGCACTGGTTAGCCACTAGAATAGAAATGATAAAGAATGAATAGAAAAGCAATTGCAAATGTCAAGTGAGAAAAAGTAATAGAGAATAAATTTTGCAGGAAATTTTTAGGGTCTCACAAAGTAACTTTGATTATCTTCAACAGCCAAAAAAGTTGTGGCAGAAGTATTCATGGCCCATCAAATATCGTTCACCCCATAGCAGATACTTAATAACCGCTCCTTTAGCTTCATACACTATTTTGCACATTCAAAAATTCTACAAATGTAGCAAAATATTGTCCGATTGGGATTCTTTTTCAGAATTGCTTAAATGTCTATTGCCTGTTTAGTGCTGAAGGATGCAATGTTTCAAAATATGGAAATGATCCGGGTCTCCCGAAGGGTGTATCACTCTTCTAAAAAGCCGTATGAGATTTTTTAAAACAATAGGATTTCTTGGGATTTTTGCAGATTTTTCTTGAAAACAAAAGGATTCTTGCCAAAGATGTACGAGATTTCTACAGACTTAGTTGCATTGGATAACCGTTAAGTGCAATTGACGGTTTATGAGGATGGCGGGATAATTTTGCCCAGTAGTGTGAATTCAGAAATGTAACTTCGCACTGGTTAGCCACTAGAATAGAAATGATAAAGAATGAATAGAAAAGCAATTGCAAATGTCAAGTGAGAAAAAGTAATAGAGAATAAATTTTGCAGGAAATTTCTAGGGTCTCACAAAGTAACTTTGATTATCTTCAACAGCCAAAAAAGTTGTGGCAGAAGTATTCATGGCCCATCCAAATATCGTTCAACCCATAGCAGATACTTAAAAACCGCTCCTTTAGCTTCATACACTATTTTGCACATTCAAAAATTCTACAAATGTAGCAAAATATTGTTCGATTGGGATTCTTTTTCAGAATTGCTTAAATGTCTATTTCCTGTTTAGTGCTGAAGGATACAATGTTTCAAAATATTTAAATGATCCGGTTCTCCGGAAGGGTGTATCACTCTTCTAAAAAGCCGTATGAGATTTTTTAAAACAATAGGATTTCTTGGGATTTTTGCAGATTTTTCTTGAAAACAAAAGGATTCTTGCCAAACATGTACGAGATTTCTACAGACTGATACGCCCCCCGGGTTCTCCAACGTTTTTCTTCTCGTGCTTTCTAAATATGCATTTAGGAGACCGAGAATTGACATATCATCTGTAGAATAGTTTTGTAGGTTGAAATGTTCAGAGGTGGGAAATTTGTTCTTCTGAAAGGCAAATCGCATTGTCTCCTCGGAAGCCAACGTCTTTAGTTACACAAAATTTGCGCTTGCTCTCGCTTGTATGCAGCAAAAGGACTAGCCTAGTACGTGTAGATCCATTATTCCAAAAGAAGAAAGGGTCTACGAAACAATGAGAAAAAGCTTGCTACTACAGTTCCAGAGCTCTAGAACTTAATTTATGCTGCCTTTGTTGAGATGCGTTTCACGCATCATTTAAATAGAGGATTAGCATAATTAATTGGGCAGCCGTAGCAAGCTTTATCTCTTTATTTCGTAGACCTTTCATTCTTTAGAATAATGGGTCTACTCGTAGGCTACAAAAGGACGCGCTTTAGCAGAGCTCCGCAAGGTAGACAGGCCCAAAAAAGAATCTTCCTTTCCATCAGTCAGATCATCAAACGATATTTTCAGCTAATACATTCTAAGTATCAGTTCTACTTCCATTATAAATCTCATGATCTTCAAATATGTCGGGAATGGAAACGCCTTGCGACGGTGAGGTGCCATTAACCTAATGAGAATAGAAACTCGAGGAATTTTAGCCTCGAGTGTGGTGCCAGGTAGCTGATCCCAACAACCTTTTGTGATCCATGGAAGGGGCTGGGCNTAGCAAGCTTTATCTCTTTATTTCGTAGACCTTTCATTCTTTAGAATAATGGGTCTACTCGTAGGCTACAAAAGGACGCGCTTTAGCAGAGCTCCGCAAGGTAGACAGGCCCAAAAAAGAATCTTCCTTTCCATCAGTCAGATCATCAAACGATATTTTCAGCTAATACATTCTAAGTATCAGTTCTACTTCCATTATAAATCTCATGATCTTCAAATATGTCGGGAATGGAAACGCCTTGCGACGGTGAGGTGCCATTAACCTAATGAGAATAGAAACTCGAGGAATTTTAGCCTCGAGTGTGGTGCCAGGTAGCTGATCCCAACAACCTTTTGTGATCCATGGAAGGGACTGGGCTTCGACCTAGCCTAGAGGGAAATTGGATGGCCTATACCTAGAGGCCAGGGGCTTGATCCTTACCCATAAACGCGGTCGTTCCCCATGAAGGAGATGGATCTCGTGGTTTCTGCTGCGTGCATGCGGAAGAGATGGGCTCCGACTCGAAACACTCAATATGGTTCGGAGGGGATAGGCTTCGACTCGAAGTACTGAATTTTGGCTCCTGGCTCCTATTCGAAATACGGGCACATGACAACTGTGGATGAGTTTGGTTCCCAGCTTTTCATGAGGAAGCATGGATGTTATTTTGCTGTTAGACCATTTTTAGTTTGTGTTTGACGTGTTTTGTTTGAAAAGGCACTTCACCGCTGAGCGAATAGGCGTTTCCAGTTCAAAATTCTTCGTGAGTGCAGTGCATTCCAATCAGTTAGTGAATATATACAAACTACTCTCAACTAGGAGATGAAATGTAATGTCTAGAATACTTTAATAAATAATTCTGATACAGTCAAGTTCAAGTGTCCAGCATGACTATATGCTAATACAATACACTACCATTACATAGGCAAACAGAACAACGGTACTTGAAGTCAGATGCTTGGCTAGCAAATTGCTTGAAGAATTAAAAAAGAAAATGTATTTATTTTAATTTAAT
>REGL01000869.1:24754-34759 GCA_004194395.1 Aurelia aurita complex sp. Pacific | reverse complement strand
AAAATCTTTCTTACTGACTTGGAAAATCATCGAAAGCCATAAAAACGCAGCATTATATTAAGTCTATTTTCATTTTAGAAACTATGCCAAAACTCATCCATCCATGCACGAGAGATGAGCCAGGATTTAGAACAACTCGAAGCATGTATTTCAGTTGCCAAAAACTCGAAGTTTAGGTTAATTCTTATTGATGTTTTTGGGTTTAAAGAACCAAGTGATAAACAAAGAACAGTAATTAAAGTTGTTTTTCTTATTAAAACTTTTACCGGAGAGTAGTGTTCATTGTCTCTCCTGCGGCCATAATGGGCGACGCTAGAAGAAAGCGACGTTTTTAACCCCTTCTTCATTAATTGCTCTGTTTGGATCTAACTCAGAACTTCGCGACGACATGGGCATAATGGGCGACACCACTCTAGCTTTAATCTCCATAATACGTTGTTTCGCTGTTTCATTGTTTACTTTCTTTCCGAAAAAACATGACACGTAGTCATTTGCCAGTAAATGCGTGTAAGCCAATGAGTGCCTTTTGCTGCTGAATGGTAAGACTTCAACGTTGTCTGTCATTTCTTTTCCATTGGATTCTAAAGTTGAAAGTGAGCTATAGAATGCATCGCTTACGGGACGTCCAAATAACAAATTTGTACAGCTGGCCCGATTTCAGATCATGTTAGAATGGATTCAAAAATGGAGTTCTTAGAGTAGCAACAACCTTCTGTACCACCTTTTCAGATTTCTAAATTTCACAAGGTCAAAGACATTGCCTGTTTTTCGTGTTTTTCTGGTGATATTGATATGTTGGTGCTTCTTTTTTTTCAAGTATCAATTTAATTGTATCAAGGTTTTAGTCGATAGCGGCACAGGGAAAAGAAATAAAGATCCATGATATGCCTCAAGTAGTCTTACCATTCAGCAGCAAAAGGCACTCATTGGCTTACACGCATTTACTGGCAAATGACTACGTATCATGTTTTTTCGGAAAGAAAGTAAACGATGAAACAACGANGTTGTAAGTGAGCTATAGAATGCATCGCTTACGGGACGTCCAAATAACAAATTTGTACAGGCTGCCCGATTTCAGATCATGTTAGAATGGATTCAAAAATGGAGTTCTTAGAGTAGCAACAACCTTCTGTACCACCTTTTCAGATTTCTAAATTTCACAAGGTCAAAGACATTGCCTGTTTTTCGTGTTTTTCTGGTGATATTGATATGTTGGTGCTTCTTTTTTTTCAAGTATCAATTTAATTGTATCAAGGTTTTAGTCGATAGCGGCACAGGGAAAAGAAATAAAGATCCATGATATGCCTCAAGTAGTCTTACCATTCAGCAGCAAAAGGCACTCATTGGCTTACACGCATTTACTGGCAAATGACTACGTATCATGTTTTTTGGGAAAGAAAGTAAACAATGAAACAGCGAAACAACGTATTATGGAGATTAAAGCAACATTTACAACCCTCGGAGACGAAGCAGAACTAAGCCTAGAAAATGTTTTTAACATTGGAAATATTAGTTTGTTGCCTGTATCCGAAGACTGGAGTCAGTAAATGACGCCAGAAGAAACATTTTTGGCAGAGATGCGAGAAAGATGATAACATTATCTATTTTCCTATCTTTGATGCCATACCTTGCCAAAGAAGCCTAGAGTTTCACTGTAAAAGAGCCAAACTACAAAAAGAGCCTTTACATTGTTACGCTGACAGACTCATAGTAGAGATATGGACCATCCAGAAAGACATGGTTAGAGAGAAGACGGATCATTATGTCGAGTCAGGATTGCTTACCGGAAGACATTGATGAACGCCTACAAGAGGCAGCTGATGACACTATTAACCAAGATTTTAATGTTTCTGAAGATAAATATGAGTTGGAAGAGATTGAAGATATAAAATAGTTTTGCTGTCGTTGCTAATTAAAAAAACTACTTTAGAGAAAAAAGTTCCATTGATATGGTATTTTGAGTACTGTGACGTCATATCACGTGACCGGAAGTTAGAAAATTTAATTTTTAGTAAGAAAATTTAATGTTTNCAGTGTGGCAAATAGTTTTAAATGGCATATGTCTTAAATGGCATATGTTTTAATTGGCATATACCGGCTGAGCCAGAAAAAAATTCCCATTTTTGAAAATCCATAGCATCAAGAGTACTGGATGGATTGGAATGAATCAATATTTGCTTGACATCAAAAAGATCGAAGTATATTTGTGATTTTTCGTGCCCTCTTATGAGCACTGGAAAAATTGGTAAATTCAACTTTAGAAACACTTTGCGTTTGCAAAATGACTGAAACAGCATAAAATACTTGATCAAGTCATAAAGGACTCTTCACTCAAAAAAACAAAGAAAAGGCAATTTCTCATGGGTGATAGATATTGTCTGCACATTCATTGACATAGGATTAAAAATCTTTAGTATCTGTTTGAGAATTTGTCTTGTAACTCTTGAGACAGGTGAAACGCCTGTGCGCATCGTTCCGTGTTAGGAGGAGAGTCCTAACGATTTGATCAAGTGTTTAGGCCCTTTTCACTCATTTTGCAACCATGAAATGTTTGTAACGTTGAATTTACCTACATTTGCAGTGCTCGTAAGAAGACGAGAAAAATCACAAAACTGCTTCGATTTTTTCGCTTTTAACTAGAATTTGAATCATTCAAATCCATGAGGTACTTGTGGTGCTATGAATTTTCGAATGTGGGAACGTTTTCTGGCTCACCCGGTATTTTAAATGGAACATATTTATATTTTAAATGGCATATGTTTTAAATGGCATATATTTTAAATTGCATATGTTTTAAATGGCATATTTTTTAAATGGAATATGCTTTAAATGGCATATTTTGTAAATGGCATGTTTTTTAAATGGCATATGTTTTAAGATGCAACGATATGTGTGGAATAAATTCAATATAATGCGTTCGTTTTGTTCAACAACATGGAGAATATTACAATTCACAGTACATCAGATTGCAGACCATTACATAAAACTATGAGAACATTAGGATATCGCTGTTCTTAACTGAAATTGGTTGACACTTTTCCTTGGAATGACATGATAGTTGATTTACAAATATTCGATTCTGACTTGGCAGTCTTGCTGTTTCATGGTCATCTAAGCGAGCAAAGGATCTATGTTAACAAGTAGTCCCTACGACGGCCTTAACCTTTACGATGCTGATTAAAGTCACTGTTGAAATGCAGCTTATAAACCAGCATTATTGCACCATCTAATAAGTCCAAACAATTGAGACATACCTTTTCAGCGAGTCGACTTGTTACATAACGTGGCAGCATATCAGGTGCAAGGAATGCTACTTGTATCTCGTCTTTTGTGGAAGATACTGAATCTTCTTCCTCTGCCTAAGAGTGTAAGCACCTCAGAGTTAGACAGTAAAGATTTGATGCCTTGAACGATGAAAGTGCAAAACATACCAGCCAATTAAAACATGTTTCACCATTTAGGTGATAGAAGAACACGATCAAATTAATCGATTTCTAATTGAAGAACCTTGCTTAAGCACGAAGTTTATGTATCTACAGGGTATCCCAAAGAATTCATGCTGTTTTTGGCGCTGCTGTGGGGGAGCTGTGACTCTGTTGTCTCGTTTTCCAGTAACTTAGGATAAGCTATAACTCAGAGTTTGATAGCTCTTTTCAGTAGTTGCTGATTTACGGCAAGAGAAAGTCAAAGTCTTCTGGTCGAACACTTTCAAATTGGGGTTACTGGTTTGTTTATATTTCTACAAAACAACCTATGATTTGGGGTCACTGGCTTGCAACAGTATTTACAAGATAGCATGTGGAAGTAAAGATGATGGGTGAAAACGTATTTTTAGACTTTGAAGAGGATCTCACATGATAAACACAAAAGATATAGCTTGAAGTTCTTCTATTAGACACCCACACATTTCTAGAGATGTAAGATCCGCTTGATTATCTCTCATAAATAATATTGCTGACCGTTATTTAGAAATTCATGTCTTTGAACGAAATTCGTAATTTTCTGGAGCCATAAGTCAGCACATATTTGTCAGATTGACTAAAACTGTGATACCTTGAGTTTGTCAAGCTCTTTTCCAGTGATGCCTCTGATAACAACTCTAGATTCAGGCGGGATCTTTGTACCTTCTGCCCCCTCCTGGTCTGCACCTTCCACTAACGCAGGGCGTGTTGAGATAAAGAACTCTTCGTATTCATCGAGCAAAATACCATAAAGCATCCAGGAGCATAATTGTTTATACAGCACAGAATGACACACCTGAAGAATCCTAATTTAAAAGGATAATTGGTGCATTATAGGCAGTGCGCCAGCAGAGTCAACAAATGGCAAATCATGTGAATCAAATGAGCCCCATGGCCATGTATAAAGAATAGTTTAATAAGGTCGAATTTTACATCAAGAACATTTTGCATTTGGAATCATGAACAGACTCAGGCGGAAAATCTCTGGAATAAATTCCAACCAAGATCCCAATACTCCAGTTACAACACGCGATCCTGCAGAGATCTTCAGATTCCAAGGCACAATCTGGAGTATGCCAAAAAGGATTTTCCTTTTCAGCTCTTAAGGTCTGGAATGAAATGCCCATAAGTACCAGGGAGCTCCCTACCGTGTGCCAATTAAAAAAGCACCTAAAACACATTTGATGAGCTGAAAGCCAATTAAAACACGACTCCTTGGAAGATCAGCATTGACATTAGCCTTCTGCATTTTTCTTTTTGGTTGGACGTAATATCAATTAATAAAACTTTATTTCCTTTTTAGTATAGGATATAGCTGAAGGGATTTTCTGTATAAATAATTTAAAATGAAAACGAAATTGCCAAAATTTCTGGCAGTCTGCTTCTTCCACCCGCTAGCCACTCGCCCCCAGACTCGCTTACTGTTAGATCCTCCGTAACTCTCTCAAACCCTCGCATACGCTCTGAAAGTTCGCTTACCCCACGACCCTATTAACCCTTTATTTAACCCTCTCGATCCTTGCTTACTCTAGCGATTCGTAAGACTCCTTCTCTCCCTATTCAATTCCTCTGAAATAAATGGAAGAAATAGAGCTTTAGTCCTTTCTTACATTCAATGCATATAAAATGCCATGTTCTTATCTTCTACACCCTTTATTGCTTTCAATTCATTACCGTCATTATCGCAACGGCCACGCATATTCAAGAACTTTAGTATGAATTTGGGGTGAATATTGTAACAAAAGCTGTCGTTATGATTTCACTGCAAACAACCCTTTTGATGCAAAATTCAGTTTGAATAAGGTCTATAGGAGTATAGTAGAGGAATTGTGCGAGCGAACGGGAAAAAATTTAGAAATATGTTCACACGAGAGCAAGAGATATGGAAAAGAAGCAGGGAGCAGGAAGCAGACAGCTTGATTGTGAAAGTGCATTGTACAAGCCGACAGTGAAATCCGCTGCTTTATGTTTGCTGTATTTTTCATCATTACTGAATTACTAACTGACTGCAGAATCAACTCATCTTATCGCATATGACGAAAATCCACGCATAGAAATGACATATGTAGTTGACTATAAATTGAACAAACAATTGCTGGGGGTTCAAGTAAGATTCCTTCTACTGCTTCAAGGAGCAGCAGCGTCGCTTTGGCCTTGGTACACATTGTTTTGCAAGCCACTATCCTAGAGCTATAAACAGGAAAATCTCAATCTCAGATGACCCTTAAGTTACACTTAACAAGCACTTTGCCTGTGGAAAGGCATTTCATTTGATTTCAAATGCATGCCATATGATAATGAGGTTGGATAAAGCTCCTGGAGTGGGAAGGCGGATCTTATAAAAACTCAGGAGTAGAGATAAAGAATCAAATCTAGAGCACCTACTTTTCCAAAGCATCTTTGACATCAGGAATTCCACAAATGCAATTCTCGTGCAGTAAATCAAGAATCTGACATCCATGCACCTATAAAAATGATTATCTTTCATGGTACATATTCCCTAGAAAAAAGTTCTCGCTATTGAAAATTCACAACACCAAGCAAGGGCGCCTACCTTGTAGTAAATGTGTTTATTCCCAGTACTGTAGAGTAATTGGTGTCCTGTGACCCAGTACAGAGAGTGTCCCAGAACTGTACCGTGACCCAGCAGTAAATCGTAAAAATAAAGCGACAAATCAGGACAGACGATCGTTTTTAGGGAAAACGATGCTTTGAGAGTTTAAACGATAAGTCCGGGGTTGGTATGATTTTATGATAAAATATAGGTTTATGCAGTAAAAAGCGGCAGACTAATAGGTGTTTTGTATTGAAAATACAAGCAGATCACTCCACGACCTCGAATACGTAACGATAGCAGGGAAATCCAGGGTGCATCTCGTCTGCATTCTGCATTNCATGGAAAATGTGCAAAAAAAAAGAATGCCCAGCGTTTGAAAGGATGCTGCTCACTGAATATCAAAGCAATGATATTGATAAGTGTCTTTTTTATTGCCGATATCTTCAATTAGGTTTGGTAATGATACTCTTTTTCATCATTGACTACGCAAAGAAAAAATAATAAGCAAGGATTATTGGGCCTTTTCTACAGTGAAAGTCAAGACCCAGGCCTGTGTTAAAACTTCTTTAGACACACAGGTGCACAGCTCTTCTCAAACCCTGCCTGCCTCACGTATGAGAGTTTAAACGATAAGTCCGGGGTTGGTATGATTTTATGATAAAATAAAGGTTTATGCAGTAAAAAGCGGCAGACTAATAGGTGTTTTGTATTGAAAATACAAGCAGATCACTCCACGACCTCGAATACGTAACGATAGCAGGGAAATCCAGGGTGCATCTCGTCTGCATTCTGCATTCGTATCCATAGCCATTAGTTATAACAACCCTTTCCCTCTCCCTAAAAATGTTGATCTGCAAATTTCTTGTCCTGGCAGTCCATCTGAGTTGTGACATTCGATGTGGTCAGGAGGAAATTGCAGAATAAGGCGAAATTCGCCATAATATTCTAAAATCTTGGCAGGCATTGTTGCGTTGAGAAGGGCCTGCAGGCATTGATGGCAAAATTTAGATATTAAAAAATGTTCTTTACTTCAACAGCAATTTTCCTTACCTTCTTCGTTTCAACTGTGTCAATTAAGCCAGCTAACGTTGGAAATACAAAGTGGTACTGAAAGAAAAAGGAAACAATGTCGAGAAATTTCTTTCGGGGGTCATTTTGCAAAGAAGAAAGGATAAAGGATAACGAACAATAGACTAGGGTTCAAATCTTAAAGAAGGTGGCGTAGAATTCCATTATCACTTTCCTTACTTAAATGGCTAGCACCATAGCAATACCATTTTCAAAACGGTGCCGTTTTTCTTTTTGTAGAGACAATTCCTGGAAAATGTTGAAAAATCAAAATCATCACAAATCCTTAATTAATGGAAGAAAGGGAAACAATTTTCAAGGAAACCATAGTTCATGAAGGTCAAAATATGATGCCAAGCAGAACTCCGTCGCTCTTCTGGTTTAAGATTCAGAAAGTTGATGACGCTTCAGCTTTAAATCCTGGGGGAAGGTAACTACCATATATACTGGTACGGGAAAGTACGATGTGTAGAAATCTTCAAAACGCTTAGGAGCCCGAGTCCTTCATCTATGCAAGACATTTTCAATTAAAATCATTGAGCTACTCGTCTCGACATCCTCTCCACTTGCATAATTACGGGCGTAATCAAGTAGCAATCGCTATATTCCTGAAGGTGGAGCAGACGCCTCACTCTGTTCTACAAAATTATAAATAATCTAACCCCGTCATACATGACGGATCCATTCCCATCACTTAAGCAGTCACATTACTCTCTTTGTAATCAGGACGTCATTGGACGAATAAAGGCATGAACGGAAAATTAAAATTTCGAGATTCATGAGCTAATAGGTTCATCCCACCTTACCTAACTTAAAGTAGGTCTCAGCAAATTGAACCATACCGTAAACCCAATGTGCCCTACGAACGATGGTGTCGAGGATACGGAGCACTTTTTGTTGCTTTGGTCTCCTTTTGGGGTCCAACGACGAAACCTTCTTGCTGGAATTCTTCCATTATTATAAGTGAGATCTTTACACAGCTCTTACTGTATGGTGATAAAGACCTCCCTAATGATGTAGACAGGAACCTACTCGAGTTACCATCACAATTTATCCATGAAACTGGTCGCTTAGATTCAGCTCATTTCAAACTTTGTTACAATCTACACAGCCACCAAGTACCCTTTCCTTGCAACCTTTCTTTGTTTTTCTGTTTTTTGTTTGTTTGTTACTCTTTTCGTTCTTTTCATTTTTTCGTAAGGCAATATAAAACAAATTAATAGATTCTCCTGACAAAGTTTTGGAAACTTTCACGAGGCGGGAGGTTTATATTTCATATGTAAATTTTCGTTTAGTAAATCTGACAAAAACCAGCGAGGGAGGCATTATTCTCGTGGCTTCTTTGTCAAACAGTCTTTGGTGCAGAGAAATGCCAAGACTATCCGTGGGCCGTACCGAGAAAAGTAGGGTTGACTTTATAGAAGCGACAAATAACTTGGAATTGCCGATGTTTGTAGGAGCTTTTTACGATCTATCGACGTAAAGGGAAGTTTATCGCAGTTTTCCTGCAGTAAAAATAAAACACTAACGTGTTTTGACCTGATATAGAATATAAAAATATCTCAAATGTTAGAAATGATGAGCGGGTCGGTACTGTTATATTAAAAAACAAAATATGAAAAACATCAACACAGAATTCATTTTCCACACGGGCGGTAATGAGAATCTATTAACCAATTTTATATGGCCTAATAGTTATGTCTGGTTGATATGACGTATTTTTAAATGTTTTATAAGAATGGAAATTGAATGTCCGCAAATATGAATGAATTTTTGTCTTAAACTGTGGATAGCGTTTGTAAATATACAATAAAACACTGTGATTCTTTTCACTTAATATTCTGTAAAATATTTCCATTGTGTATTTTCTTTTCGAATCGATGTAGATTAGTTTTCTTGTACCTATTTTGTAAATAGAAAGGTAGAAATGTTACTGATCTAAAATAAGAACACACATACACTGCACTGTTAAATTATGGCGAATTGTGTGCTCTCGGGCTGCCCCTCTCTTGCGACTATTATTGGGACAATTTAAATTTAGTTGTAAGTGCCATACATAGTGGGAACTCGCTGACTATAAGTCCTTTCCCACTATGGATGGCACGCAGTTGCCTTGTTGTTTTTGTACATAGTTGTTGTTTTTAAATGAATAAAGAAAAATAAATAAATTTTGTCAACCGTGGATAAAAATCTCTCCACAAACAAAGGTGCAATTGTCCTAATTTGTGTTTGATGTAAACCCTCAGTATACTCTCTTTGAAGACACACAACAGTAATTTTTAAGAGAAAAATTGCTGGAATAAATCAAGCCAAAACCTTACCGTCTCCAGTGCATTGTAAATATATGATAATGGTAGATGTGGATCTCTGAGAATCTGCGGAGACGATCAAATTGTTAAAATGATACAAAGTAATTCAAGAAAATGCTCAACAGGATATGTGAAAAATTAGTAATCTAAATATCAATAAACATTTCTTCAAAATAATGAGCATTGTGTTGCTAGCGAGCAAGTTAGTTATTATCATTATCACTATCAATATTATTGAAGGATAACGCACATTGTTCTAGTCAATGGATGATTCTTCTTAGCGTTTGATGTCAACAAGACTCATCAAACCTCAAGGACCTTCTAAGGATCCTTGCTGTATGCAGAATAACGGTTTTCTGCAATTCCCTATTCTTGTCTCAATGCAATGTCCTTCATTCTTTTCTTTAGTGTCTTTGGGGTAGCTCCAAGTGCCCCCAATACTATAAGAATGACCACTACCTTCATGTCCCACAGCTTCTTCAGTTCTAGATTTTGGTACTTTGCAATCTTCTCCATCTCTTTACTGTCCACCCTGCTGTCATATGGGATAGCAAAGTCTATTACCTGAGCCTTGTTTGTCTCTTTCTCAATGACTATCATATCTGGACGC
>REGL01000868.1:123480-139191 GCA_004194395.1 Aurelia aurita complex sp. Pacific | reverse complement strand
CCTTTGAATCACCGGAGACTACCATTCAAGATTTGTTCAATACGAGTTATATGAATGCAGTGGCGTAGCTGATGGTGGTTACTTTGACGACCTGCAACCAAGGGGCCCCATAAAATAGTACCTCCAACTTCTCGGACAGTATGGAGCAGATGGGCATGTTTTCACTTAAAATGCTTAGAAAATATTTGCTCTGGACTGTTATTCTTGGGATGCAATGAGACATGGGATAATTCATCCCAAACCAACTTACAGGTTACCGTAGATCATTCAAATACTCTTTGACTTCTCATTTGTCTGTATGTTGCGGTGAAATATTCATCAAGATAGTAACTTTATAAATGGCCTTTGATTTCCACCTTCAAAATGCTTTTGTGCGTCGTATCAAAAGAAAAGGTACTGTTTATGTGTGGCGTTTTAGCATTCCTTGTGCAATAAAGTACATTAGGTATAATATGCCAACACATATACCTAATGTACTTTACATTATTTATAGACATTGTCAGCTGCATGATACCGTCCAAGCAATCAAGTCAGATCAGATACTTTGCTCGAGAAAATGTTGTAATAGCGTTGTTATTCATTGCGCTAGTGTTTTCAAAACTGCTAAGCTGTTACACACGTACCAGGTTTTCGGTGTCAGATGATGGATTCACAGGGCTTCAAAACATCTCCGCTAAGCCACTAAAAATGATCTTTAGTGAATCTTTAGGTATCACAACAGTTACTGTATTATTTAGGAGTGTGAAATAGCGAATAGCGAAGGCAACTTGCAAATATGACTGAACCTCTGCACAACAGTCATCGATCTAATTATCAAATTTCAGAATTCAGCTGCATGAAACTTTAATTCTGCAAATCAAAACTTCCAAAACCGATTTTTATTGGTAACAGTTTTCATGGTATAAGGGCGTTTTATCTAAATTAAATGATATGATGTGCCAAAAAGGTTGTTTGTAAGTTTGAATATCTCGATGACTTCAGTTGTCGAGCGTCATATACATTTTACAATAAAACAACTTGACTTTGAAAATTCATTTTCGAGTTATCCACTATTTTGTATGATTGCCTAACGACGTCATTTTGTCTGCGAAAATTAAAGAAAATATACGAGTTTGAATAAATTTTTAGGCAGAAACACTGCAACAAGACAAAAAAGCAATAGCAAAGGTATATACAAGTTCAACTACGTTCCCTAGGGGAAACTGGTCAAAAATTGTTTTTCAATAACCATGCCTCTCTAATCATCATATTAAGACATGGGACGAGTTATATTACATTTATGTAGGTCATCTGATATGGTTCTTGCCATTGTAACCTTTCAAATATAAGATGCAGCTATATTTCCATATGTTATCGTTGTAATTTTTAAGCAATATGACGTCATCAGCTGATACAGTCAGTGGATATTGAAAACGAAATGAGTAGCTGCTTATAATAAACTCAACTCTCAGATCAACAAAAAATTAAGAAACTCCAATACTGGGAAAATATAACTTTAAAACATTCTTTATTTTTAATAATGGAGATCCTTGGCATTTCTATATGTTCCCCGTATCATATAGCCTGCGTGCAGACCCATTGTCCAAAGGAGGAAAGGGTCTGCGCAACTACGAGCCAAAGCTTGCCGGGCCTACTCGTAATTTATTCTGATGGCCTCGTAATAAGTCACTAAATATTACTTGATCCAATCCTCCCAATGTAGCATTTTCTATGGCTGTTGTATCTCTTTGTTTGGCCTTTTTTGCAAAGCGTTGCTTGTAAGTCTAAGGATTGTTTCAAAGACAGAAGATAGATTAATGAACATAAAGGCATGTTTTGACAAGTACTTTTGAATTCGTCACAGCAATGATTCAGCAATCTTACCTTTTGAAATAGTGCTCTAGAATTTTCAAAGGTCCTTGTTTTCTTCTTTTGTGTGATTGTTATCAGACAGAATAGGTTTCTCTTCCTCATGGACAGATATTTCATATTTATCCCAAAAGACGCAAGAGCGGACTGAAAACAAAACCATCATGTGAAACGCGATCTGAGCATGAGTGAGACTGTTTGCTATGTTGTTTCTCGAATATATTCTCAAATACAATTTCGTCAAAATCTTTTCTGTGGTGCGCCATTTTGATTTCAGTGCGACTGACCACTGGTATTTCCTGTAGTTGCATAATTACAATTACATGGTCTTTTGTGATATTGCATAAATTAAATTCCAGAAACCTAGAATGAGCGGCAAGCTTTGGCTCGTAGTTGCGCAGACCCTTTCCTCCTTTGGACAATGGGTCTGCGCGCAGGCTACGTATCATATTGCTTAGCCTGTGTTTTAAGTGTTCTGGAACACAGGCTACATATTGCCAAGAAAGAAGTTGTCTAAAACTTCGTTTTGAAAGTGTTCACGAGAGGCACAGGTAGTGAACGTGAAATTTGGTAATTCGAAGGAAGTTTCAGTACTTTCTCAAATTCTTAATTTCTTGTATCAGTGTGAAAAAGGTGTGAAAATGGCTTGAACATTTTAATTTCAGGAAAGAAACAAATTTTTCGCCGCAAAATTTTGCGATAGACACAAAAGCTTTGCTGCGCATGCTCACCATCAAATCGACTAGCAAAGATGGCCGCCATCATCAGAGCGATTCAAGAGCAATTTACTGTTGTGAAATCTGTTGGTGGCTACAAGAACGCGTTCCGGAGACTTCTTCGCGAAGCAAACGTGAGAACAGGGACCCTCATCGGTACAGATAAACATGGAAATAGATATTACGAGAATAACAACTACATGTTTACAAGAAATCGATTTGTAGAATTTCCATATGTGGACAGGCTGTCATTCGATGCCACGCAAATTCCACCTGAATGGCACAGATGGATGCAATACATGACTGATGATCCACCCTCAAAAGTTCCTCCAGTTGAAAGCAAATTTGATTTACCACATGAGATTAATTGGTCTGGCAGTGCCAAGGAATATGTCCCATACAGTACCACAAGGCCTAAACTAGAATCTTGGGTACCACCAAAGAAGTAGGCCCAACACAACAGGAACAGCTAAATTTCAAACAACAACATTTTATAAACATTGACTCAATGCTTGGTGACTAGTTGTATGATAGGAAATGATCGAGTTGTGTTATTATGTGCTTGAAGTAATCATTATTAAGAGATGTTTGGTGTAATATGTCTTCAATTCAAATGATACTTCACTTGTTTTGGTTTGACGGCTTCCACATGTTATTCTGTTGTGAAAAGAATGGCATTGCAACCCAGGAGGTTTAAAATCCAAGCTGCAAGCTGGCGTTAGTGTACAAAAGATTGTTTTTGGATTTTGGCAAGCTAGGATGCAAACGGAAATTGAATGAGAATCATTCGTCAAAAGAACATGATTAAAATGGAATAAATTAATGATTTTTCTGCTTTTTTTTAGTCTTTCGCCTTTGAGGAAATTCTGAGGGAATCAATTCCTTGACATAAGTGATATCACAAATTTCCCTTTATCGCTAATTAGATTGAAGAAAACAGATGCTCTCTTCAGTAAATTGTTTTTCAATACTTTCTGCTGATTTCAGAAAAATGGATTTATCTCCAAAACTGCACATAAAAATATTTGATTTTCTTTCACTCCATCTTTAGCTTGCTTGGTTGTTGATCTTTCTTAGCAATTTTCTTTAACTTTGTGAAATCTGATTGAATAAGCTAGGCTAGATTTCTTGCAGTCAACTTTACATTCCTGTTTACTTTTCAACAGCAAAAGGAAGAAACCATTGTCACCCCATCATGGGTGGTAAGACACCACAGGTCTACTGATGGAGTAGCCTGCCTTGACAATCCTAAAGTGTAGCAACATGTGTGCAGCATTGACAATTCAATCCTGCACTTTCCCAGAGGAGGATCGTTGAGGCTGCATGCAGGCATATGATGGAGAAGGTCTGCAGTTTTGCATTTCTGAGGAGGAAAAGTTTCTATCCTGCGTAGGATTCCCTAAGAGAAGCGCAGAATTCCTCTGACTCACAGAAGCAGACTTGCCATGTCTGACAACCCATGATTTAATTGACCTGCTTGCCTACTGTGCTTGTGTGTTAAATTTTAAATCTTTTTTACTGGACTGCTAGTAGTTTGAAATCATTTACCTTCATAACAAACATCATTTTATCTGCTTCATACTATCTGCTTCATATTATTATTCTAGTACTTGTTGCTCTCGTTATATTTCGTTTGACAATTATTGCACCAGTTTGTTTTCAATTGCTCAGACAGTTTTTTAAAATTCTGCAGAATTTGCTATAATTCTAACTTTGGTGTTGATATATCATAGAGAAAAGGGTTGAAAGGATTTCTGGGTTGACGTGGGAAAGATCGGGAAAAATGGATTTTGCGGCGCCAATGATGAGTCATGATCGATCAAAAACGGGATTGGTGCATTATAGTATGCCTTGGCACCTTTCTTCGATCCGAAACAGCTGTGGACAGTTCAGGTTGTGCAGTAGCAAGTACTATCAGGATATTGGTTTTCCTAAGGAGAACAAACTGAGAATCAAAATCATAAATGAAATATTTTCGACTGACACTGGTCACAGCCGATCGCCAGACTTATTCGAAAGAGAAGAGGAGGAACGAAAATGAAATCTGCGCGCCTCGTTGAAATTAGCCAATGCCAATCAGAGACATCATCAATTACAATCCTCAGAAAATGAAGGTGTGTGGTAAGTCTGTTGGAAGTATTTTTTGAGGAAAAAACTTCAATCGCCCCAATCGCCAATCGCAGAGCCTTTCCGTTCCGGGATTGCGGGTAACCAAGGTGACCACAGCAAACTACACCCCCCTTACAGTACGTAAATGATGTATCATAAACCTTTATGACTTGCAGGTTTTGACGATTTGTAAATTTTTTCAAAGAAAGGAGAGGTCAAGCCACAAACATCCGATAACTCTTTGTTTGTAACTGCAGAGACCGATTTGTCTATCAATGATGACGTAAAAATATCTGACTTTGTTCGGTGTAGAATTGCAAAACAATCAAGAACAAAAAGAACTTCATCAGCCTATAATTAATTCCTTGTTCGTGACTTGAGAATGCCGTTTCTTTTCAAATCTGTTGACGCTTGTGCAAAGTTCATTACGAAAGAGCGAACAAGTTAAACTCAGCATGTAAACACCGTACAAACTCAAAAGTTAATATCGTTTTACAAGAGAGAAGTGCAGACAGGATTTCTTTACAATAAGGAAACAGCACACTGTGTGGAGAAATCACGATAATCAAGAAAAGGAAGTTCCCGTTAAAAAATCTTCCTAAAATTCGCTATTTAATTGAACAGACTTGACGATCATTTTAACCGGTTGGGTCTGCAAGATGATGATGAAGAAACCTGTTTTGATTTTGTGTTTTATGTTCACGTCGTCAGTGGCCACTTTATCCATCCTACCCAACGTCAACGATGGCTACTGGCTGCCAGGCCAGTCAGTGCAGTCAACTTATGTCAGTGTTGGTGGAATTCTCGACATCCGTGGACAGCTCACAGGAAAACAATGTGGCTCCCAAGCAAATAGCGATTATTTCTTGGGATCGAGCACAGAGCAAGATTGGTCGTTAAAATCAGCACAGTTTTATGCCTACTGCTTTGAACAGGTGATTCGAATTTTCTTTCACATTTGATAACTATTTCACCGTTGTTCACTTGGAATCATAGACGTAGGAAGGAGCCGGGGGGCACTGGGGTGCCGGCACGGCACGTGCCCCCAAGATGTTGGGATAAACAATGAAACGCCCTTTTCATTTTCAAGAAGTGCCCCCTTCGCTTAATGATAAAAGTGCCCTTGAATTGTGGCCCCCCCCAGTTTGACCTTGTTCCTCCTCTTACAGCCCTGTTTGAAATGTTACTGTAGTTCCTATAAAGCAGATGATCACTCCGTAAACACCGTGTGCTCTTGTACGTAAAGTGATTAGCGTGATCACTCTATTGATTTATCCATTATTCCAAATAGATTCCAACTGTTGTTCCCAGTCCCCCATTTGCCCATTTTTGGCCTTCATCTTGTGCACGTGTTTTCCTAAACTTTCTTGAAATTCTCATCATTTGACACTCAAAGTTTCTTAACGTTCTTTATATTTACATCCGTACATCCCCTGCCCTCTTATTCTGCATTGCCAAGACAGTACGGTACCCCATTACCACAAGAAGCAATTAAAACTGACATCAGAATATGTAATGAATTTCTTCATAATTTTTATGATTGGAAACCCAGTGTCCGACTCTGTCAGCCAGTGGTGAAATGATTTTTTTAGACCAAGAGTCACGAATAGGAAAATCTTTTGAAATGGAAATGAATCTGAGAAATGTCTGCAATAATAGGTCAAGACAAGTGTGATGTGAACTATTCATTTCTCATGTGAAATCTTAAACCAATTAGCATACATCTCAACGTGTGGTGATAAATCTGCTGTATTTAGAATCTTAATCCATGTGGGAGTTGGACTTGCCCAAGTCGTCTTGTAAGGACGGACAATTGCGGATGAAGAGCGGACGAAGAGCGGACGAAGAGACGACTTGGGCAAGTCTTCCTTCCTTACAAGACGACTTGGGCAAGTCCATGTGGGAGGAGTATCATGACGCAGTCGCAGTTGAAACCATTGTTGGTGAGGGGCATTTCACTCCTTCGAAAGAGCCTACGAGCTTTTTTCAGAACAAAAGGATTTTTCTCGCATGTCTGATGGATTTTCTTGAAAACAAAAGGATTTTTGCAAAAGGCGTACGAAATTTTTTTGGAATGAAATGCCCCTCGGTTGTTAGGAGCTTGTTTGAGTAAAAAAAAGTACAACAAGCAAATGTAACCAATAGATACGAGAGGTTACGAAAAATGTTGATGACATGAAACTACCTTCCCTCGTACATTTTTTCAAGAATATAGATGTGATGCAGGCCAGGTAAACGTCTTCAAAGTACAGTATAGGCCCTTACGTCATGCCAACCCTTCCCTATAGGCCATTCCTTGATAATCTTTGTCAAGCATGCCTGATAATCTTGTTTGGGATCTTATTTGCGCAGCCGGTATGCGTTGCAATTTTCTGTTTTGTTTTTCGTGGATTTCATGGATTCATTCAATTCACGTCCAATTTTTGAATGCGTGCATCCTCCCTGGAATTCCTAAATACCACATTTTTTATAGTAATATCTTATTCGTTCACAGTATGGCAATTTAACAAATGGCACGATGAATTGTAACTCAACTCAATGTACATCGGTAAATATCTGCATTTTATTTAAGGTGCAAGGTGCGGTTTTTGGCAAACTTTGTGTGTTGTCTATCTTCAGACAAACTTTGGTTTTCAGTCGCGAGATTTTCCTTTTTAAATTAAGACAAGATGACTTTAGACATGAGGGGTTTAAAAAACTTCAGTATTCGTTTGAAAATCTAGTTCTTATAACTCCTGAGAAAGGTAACATGCTCTTGTGAAATGTTACGAATTGTTATTGAGGGCGATTTGATCATGTTTTAAGGCATTTTGTAAACTTGAATTTACATATATTTGGGATGGAGTGGGTCTAGCAGGGATGGCTCAGTGGTAGCACACTTGACTACCACCAATCTGAAGGTTGGTGGTTCGAGTCCTCACCCTGCCGAACCTGCTACAAAATGTGAGGAGAGTCGCAAACTCTCTGTAATTCCAGGCTAAAGGAATCACGAGGTGTGGTCCCATCGAGAGGAATGACAAGGACGCTGCTTCAATAAGCTCAGCTTCTCAGCGTCCTAAAAACTACCTTCGGATGCTAGGTAGAAATGTAAACAACAACAAAATTGTCTTTTCAGTGACGATTAATTTTTGAGGGAATGTTTATCTTTTTCTCTGTTTCTACTCATACCGCTAGGTTATTTGTTCACCCGTGTTCACACTCAGCTATCACAGTGAAATGAAGAGCTGATGTACATTTAGACTTATCGTTTTGCTATTATCAGCGAACACGCAAGGTGTTGATGTTGACGCATACGCAGATATTCAAACGAGAATTTTAAGTCTCCCGGCAACGATGTTAGAAATGATGCATGCGAAAAACGGAGCTGATGAGTCAATCGCAATGCAAATGTACTAAGGTCAACTAAAATTGTTTCGTTCGTGGTAAATTTTGGATGCTGGTGTGAAAAATACCATGTGTCGATTTGATTCACAAGTTTACCTGATTGATGTAAACATTATGAAAAATTTCTCGAGAAAGCCGCTTCTTGAAACCTTAGAAAACGGCATTAACTCACAATCGAACTCTTCCAATATTTATGCTTCGCAACAAGGACAGATACTGTTACAATAGAATCCGCTACTTTTTGTTGACACCCAAGTACGAAGCGATTAGCGATTGCGGACAAAGGGAATTCTATGCCTGGTTTTGGTCAAGTCATAAACAAAAACAATGCAAGCCGCAAGAATTGCTCTGAAACCCACGTAGCTATCGCGCTCGTTGTGCATTCCAGAAAAATATCAGCATATATCGAAAGAAGAAAGATATATCTAAACTTCTACCTCAGGCATTCTATTCGTTTTGGTTCAGATGAGCAGTAGATAATTGTTTGAATCACCTCCCAATCCTCCTCTGGACCAAACAAATAAAGTGCCCTAGGCAGAAGTATATGTATCCTTCTTCGTTGGATTTATGCTCGTATTTGCTCTTAAAAACCATTTCTAGAATGCACAACGAGCGAGCTAGCTACCTGGGTTTCAGAGCAACTTTTGGGGCTTGCTTTGATTTTGTTTATAAGTTGACCGACCAGGCATCGAATTCCCATTGCCCGCAATCTTTACGTTTAGGTGTCAATCAAAAGTAGCAGGCTCTACTGTAACATTGTCTGTCCTTGCTGTGCGTCGCATCGCAGCAATAGCTTGTACATGTCTTAGCACGCATTATCCTTTTGGGAGGATAAAAGTACAATACTTCCGTTCCCAAGAGGAAAGCACGTGCTCATTCTAACAAGGACAGATTTTGAAAGACAATAGCATAAGTTGCTTTTGTTGACACTTGAAATTCAAAGCGATTTGCGATCGCAGACAAAGGGAATTAAAAACAACTTCTGGAATGGACAACAAGCGCGCTAGCTACCTGGGTTTTTCAGAGAAACTTTTACGGCTTTATTTGTTGTGAATGACTGGTTGAGGGAATTTCCTTTGTCTGCGATCGCAAATAGTTTTGAATTCAGGTGTCAACAAAAGTAACTGTCTGACAAAATCTGTCCTTGTTGCTCAATCATAATTTTATCATAATCTTCAGCCGTCTTCTGTTTTTGATTTCTACAAAATCGCCTATAAGTTCAGTCTGCTGTTGCTTTGAGCGTTTGAACGGGGCATTGTTTGTTACTCATATGTTAGCAATGTTTAGGGCGTCTTGAGCTCAAAACGAAGCGTATAAAATTTTCATTTTTTTCTAGTGCTTGAAAGTCTGTCAGCTACAAACAGTGGGGAATGAATCAACTTGCTGGTCACAATGCGTAAGTGTTTATGTTTTCGCTGATTATTATCCATCCGAAAGAAAATTGCTATTTTGAACACAGCTCACTTTGAAAACCTCACGGCTATAAATCAGCAGATTTTTTAAGACATGAGGTTACTTAAACGTGTTTTTCAGGCGAATACCTGGATTTCCATCGACTGAGATCAAAATGGATTTAACAGCTTTGACAGACGTTAAAGGAATCTTATCAAGCTTATTAAGAAAAAAACACCCCATTTCACATCCAGCAGATATATCTTGAGGATGAATCAGCGAAAGGACCTTGAAAAATCTGGAAAGCTCAAAGAATTAGGAGAAGACCGAAAAAGAAGCTGGGGATATAATAATGACAATAAAGTAATTTCTTTCTTTAAGGTTGGCTTTTAGTGTAGCTGATATGATGATTAACGCCAACCAAATCATATTCTGAAGGGCGGTATCAATTACATTGAAGATAAGATACGACATAGCTCATAGCTGAAACCCGGGCAACGGGAAGATCAAATGTTGGCCTACCTTATTAGTTTTGTCCTTTATGGCCCAATGCCCAAAAGCAACAACCTTCGCTACATACCTCCAGTGGGCCTCCTGGAGGCGCATTTTAAAATTAGGCCTGAGGAGTAATTGCGGGTTGCTGGATCGCTTGCAGTGGGACTTGGCAGTTTCGATTTTATGAGAGCAGATGAACACAGAAGAAGAGCGAACATGGTGCGTTCAACATTTAATTGATGCTAAGCATGCTTCAGTCAACAAAGGACTGGAGGTATGCTGCGAAGTTTGTTGATTTTTGGGCATTAAGCCATAACGGACAACAACTGAAAAGGAAGGGCAACATTTGATCTTCCTGTTGCCCATGGCTGAAGCAGAGATTATGACTCATAAGCCAAAGGCGGTATCACTTCTTCCTTACGAGATTTCTAGAAGCATAGAAGGATTTATACAGGATTTCGACAGGATAGCTAGGATTTTGCGGCAAAGCAAAACGATTGCATCAATAAGAAAATACAAGATGTTTTGATAGTGATATGTCTGCCATTGGTCATGGAAAGCTACGTGGTAGAGCATTATGACATTCAAAGTGATCTGTCACCGTTTCTGCAATACCCTGCAAGCTCATGCTGACTCTATCCTGCTACGTGATAAACCCCAAAGACAGCCTCCACTTATTTATTGAATGATCCAGACTGTACTTCTTTTTAATCGGTGAAGACTGGCATACGTCGAAGTTTATGCGTGGTATCTTTGCACGATCTGATTGAATAGTTTGAACGATTTGCGACTATCACTTGAAACGAAACTATTTCCTTTCCCGCAAACACTTTTTAGGAGTTACGACACCTTGTTGAATGGAAGACACCTCATAATTTGTAAGTATAGAGCCTATGTGGAGGGGTACAGCTTCAGAACGGCCACTATGTAGAACTGGAGGGACACTTTTAAACTTGGAAGGGGAGGGAACGAGCACTTTGATATCGAGCTTGATTTTGACAAACTATACTTTCTTATCTAAGTTGACTTGTTAGCCGCACAAGAATTACCAGTTTATAGTGATCTAAAAAAATAGTCTGAGACCTACAGACGTTCAGATGTGTAGGTATCTCTTTTACTCACCCGGTGTATAAGCTATGCTTTTATTTAATGTTGGCATGTTAAAGATTGCCCTAAATAGACCATTCCCATGATTACGTCACCACCAGTGCGGCGCGCAATGCATGCTGGTACTGGTAGTTAAACACCTGGCCGAGTTAGTGTGTTTTGTATAGGAAGTGTATGAGAAGTTGTGTATTGCGTTGGAAATATCGAAGACAAATTCGAAAAATCAACTTCATTTACCGAAGAACATGTCCCTAGATGTTTCAGAAACTCAAGTCCTGGATTCAGTTTGACTAGAACGCAGACGAAGGAATTTTCAGGAGAAGAGTTGACGAAAGTGCAGTGTGGCCTAATGAAAACATTGCGAGCGAAAAAGGAGGCAAGGAGGTGATTGTTTTCGGCTGATTCACATGCCGTTTACTGAATCCATTACCATTAAAAAAAAGGAATCCTGAACTTTACATCTATATCTAATAACTCTATCTCAGTCGGAAAAAATTCTGAAAACAGGGACTGACGCAAAAGTGGAAACACTGGACAGCGAGGAAGATCACGGGTTTGGAACAGCACACTTCAAGCGTATAAATGATGCCAGAGTTAAAAAAAACAGCATTTTGACTTTCTCAAAACCATAAAAAATTGAGAATTATGGTAAATTTTCGGATTTTCCTCTTTGCAGTAAGCAATATACTCAATTTTATGTGCTTAATGTAACCATAGCCGAAATGCAGCGATTTGACTTCAGTGATTTTTATCGCGTTCAGTACGTAAAGGGGGAAAGGTCTCCCTTCATACGATTGCTGTTGGAAGCCAAAAAATTAAAAACGTCAAAATCCCAATGGCTCTGTCTCTACACAAGATAATAAACTCAAAGTTTACATTTTGGTCTAATTTTAGAGAAAGAGTTTAGCCCTTTCTCTCCCCCTTTTCTGGCCTCCTCAAATCACTGGCAATGTTTACGTTAGGCCGCATTACGTTTTCATTGACTTTCCTTGCGAATATTTCCTTCATCTCCGCTTCATCTGCACTTTAGTAGCACTTAAACCCCTGACTAGAGTTTCTAAAACATCTAGGGACAGGTTTTTGGGGAATTTGGGTGATTTCTCAAATTTTTCTTGGATATTTCCAACGCAAAACACAACTTACCATATGCTCACAATGTTTTCATTAGGCCACACTGAACTTTCGTCAACCCTTCCTCCTAAAAATTCTTTCCTCTGCGCTCTAGTCAAACGGAATCCAGGACTTGAGTTTCTTAAACATCTAGTGACATGTTCTACAGTAAATTTAGTTGATTTTTGGAATTTGTCTTCGACATTTCCAACGCAATACACAACTTATCATACATTTCCTATACAAAACACACTAACTCGGCCAGGTGTTTAACTACCAGTACCAGCATGCATTGCGCGCCGCATTGGTGGTGACGTAATCATGGGAATGGTCTATTACAAGCTACATGAGCGAGTTGTAGAAAGTCTCTTTCTCCCTGGTAGGAAGTACCGTGTGTCTACTACCGTTTCAATGATTTCCACATTCAATTATGAAAGTGACCTTCGTAAAATTGTCTTTTCGATCTCTGATCTCTTTTATCAATGATCGAAATGTATTTGAAGATGATAAAATCTTTGTTTTCATTACTTTAATGATATAAAATGACACGTTGAAAAGGCATATTCTGAGCAATACTCTTTCAGCAACATTGTAAATATTTCCTAAGAGACATGGTATTGAGATTTTTCATTATCCTACAAGCTTACAATGACAGTTTGCATGTCTTTCTGACAATTGGGACCAAAAACCAGCAGCTAGATATACAGAAAGAGGTTAATCTGGTGATCTTGAGGTCTTGCTGCAGTATTCTCGAAACTAGAAGCCCTAAAAAGAACTAAATTTTAAACCAATCACAAGGTCAGCTATACCTGGGAAATAATTTTGTCTTTGATCTGCTTTGTGAAAAGGAAATTTGAATATCGACCATCTAATCAAATTTTGCAATTTTTCAAACATGAGTACTTGGACTTTGGGTCAGCAAGTTAATGTTCCTTCTCTTTTGGGTCATCCAGTTAATTGTCCTTCTCTTTTCAAGCCATCTTAAACAATTACAGACTTGGATTACCACGACTTAGAATTATTTGCTTTCATTATGAGGTCTGTTGATAAATTATCTTGGCTCTTCGAATCAGAAAGTTGAAGAAATGAGCTTCCTTGCGCAAACAATTTGTAGTAACTGTGAAATTAGTTTATTGGCATTGGTCAAACGAAAGCAATCTCGAAGGTGATTTTGAGGATTTCACAACTAGAATGGAAGATTTTTGTGTCAATATTTGCATCATTACTCATAGACTTAGGGCGTTGAAGAGTTTAAACTAATTGATTTGGATTTTAGATTGATTGCAGTTTTCCTTTGATGAGGACTCGTTATTTGCAATCTTAACGAATCTAACTTCTTTTGAAGACTTTCGATCAAAATTATTGCGTTCTTTTTTAAATTCATTTTGTCGACTTCAGCGGACATAATTTCAAGCAATGTTTTACTGCAGATTGAACTTTAGATGCCTCATTCCACTGGCCCTTTTGATGGCAGATGGCATAATGGTTAGCGCATATCCTTTCAGCCAAGAAGGTCGTATATCTTCACTACACAATACCCTCGACGCACTCCCCATATTACTGCTGTTATCGTTGTTGTTGTTGTTGTTGTCGTTATGGGGAAATGAGTAGTCTTTCAAGTATAACTAAAGGTGAGGGCAGACCTTCGACGGTTGTGGCGAGTCTGAAGCTCGGTTTCCACCAGCCTGCGCGCAGATTGGGTCTGCACGCAGGCTAGGTTTCCACAAGATGTGAGTGCAACATCTTGTTGGTTTACATTCATTTATGGGCGTAGCAACCCCCCTGCCCATCAGAGCCTCCCTGTGAGTTTGGATAGTCTGCTCAGCATCGACGCAACGTCATATAGCCTCAGTCAATTTCTGAAACAACGAAACCCTTTGAAAACTTCCTCATGTCAATATCGAGTTTGGTATTACCTTTGGTTTTGTGTTGTGATCAGTGTCAAATGAAATGTACAGGAAGTTTTTGTTATAAAATACGAGTCTTTCCATGACTTTACATTCTGTTGAATGGACGAGCTTGCGTAGCTGATAGGACCAATGATAGCCTCTTACCGATATTTATCCCCTATTGTTTTGATTGCAGGGTTCAAACGCTACAGAAGCATGCAAAGATGGTTGTAGTTTTTACTCTCTCGTCCATAACGGCGTATCAAGTCGTAAGTAGAACCATTTAATTCTCGTTGCAAATCGCTTTTGAAGTGAATTCATGACAAACCTCACTGAAGTTGAATCCAACAATGTTCTCTACTCGCCCTTATTGTCGTTGCTCGAAAAGAATTTTCGAACCCTGGTCAAACCAGAGCAAAAATATCTTCATTGGAGATATGATGCATCGAAATTATTTTGCTTTATTTTGAAATTTTCTCAGCGCCTCTGAGGGTCTCCTAATGCATTTGACAAAAGCTTAACGTAGAAAATAGTCCTCTTAGAAACAGTGACATTAAATTCAGTACATTGCATTGGTATCGTTCCACTTTCCCAGAGCTTTATATAGACCCTTGATAGACATTTTAGCTATTCGTCAAAAGGGTTTGGATCGAGCGGTTTTTCTATCACTTTTATACGAAAGGTTTGATTGAGTGGCTTTATAGCTTCTATTGCTATTGCGCAAAGATATCGTTCAATCCAGATTCTTTTGTAGAATGGCTAAACGGTCTATTGCAAGACTTACAATATATTCGTCGTCGCCATAGCCATCGTCGTCGTCGTTGTTGTTGTTGTTGGTGTTGTTGTTGTTGCGATAGCTGGGACTATGTAGTGAGTCTAGTCGACTGCTGCATTCACTCGAGATATTTGTAGCTGAAAGTATTAAGAAAACATCGTTCTCTTTTGAATTAAACACTAAATAGATATTTTTTGTCTTTTTTTCAGGAAATTTCAGTATTTCTAAAGCCAAAATACCTCGCAACTATATGATGCATCCTAAAGTTGGTTCTGGAGATGCGACGTCGTTGGTTTTAAAATGGAATGCAACGAAATCTCAATCCGTTATTGTTTATGTTATCTCGGTGAAGAAAGGCAGGAGGGATGATTTCATTCAACGCAAGCGACGCGTGAGTGATATTTTATAGATTCATTTCAAGGGTCTACCGCGGTCTACCTGGTGGACCAAAAACAGCTTCACGTATTTGAAACTTAGTCATACGAAGAATACTTCAGATATTGACATGGATGCCCAGGGAGGACACAGGAGGACACTCAGCACATTAACAAGGGCAGATTTTGTAATACAATAGCATGAGTTGCTTTTGTTGACACCTCAATTCAAAGCGATTAGGGATTGCAGACAAAGGAAATTCTCTCAACCAGTAATTCAAAATAAACAAAGCCGCAAATGTTTCTTTGAAACCCAGGTAGCTAGCTCGGTCGTTGTGCATTCCAGAAATTAGTTTTAAGGGCAAACATGAGCATAGATCGAAAGAAGAAGGATGCATCTACACATCTGCCGCGGGCATTTTATTTGTTTGGTTCAAAAGCCGTTTAGGAGGCGATTCAATTTTCTTATTTTTTTGGGTGTTATCAAAACATTTACTGCTCAGCTTCTGGAC
>REGL01000868.1:92047-102369 GCA_004194395.1 Aurelia aurita complex sp. Pacific | reverse complement strand
ATACATACATTTATTATTTGTTAACGCAGGTCATAATCAAGGCAGCTTAAAAGCTGATGTGGACCTGCAAATTAAAGATAAAAGAAACTGAAACTTAAAGCCTATTTACAATCTGATTTCCTTATTTAAAAATAATTAAAATTTTCGTCCCTTTGTTTAAATGAGAAATTGGTAAAAGATATTTGTTCCAAACTTCTGCTGTTCGTCATCGCCAATTCTTCAAACGTTATGAAAGTAGTTACTTTGTGCAAACAAAATAACATCATCAGTCAGTCCTTGTTGAGGATACGAGGACTGCCCCTTTTGTCTAAGCGTTTGTTATGCTGGTAAAGTTCTAAGCAGATCAACGGCTGGGAAACCTATTACCATGCGCGAGAATCTCTTTGTTTCTGTGCTAATCCTTGTTTGGGTTGTGGTTAGAGTCTCCGCCCACACTCTTTTCACAAACCAAACATGCTTTCTGCGCATGATCACAGGTTTCCTTTTTGGGGGATAACCGTTGCTTGGAACTTTGATGGTTCGTATCCCCAACAAATTCATCAATTTGTTCCCTCAAATTTATTATTTGATATCAGATTATGTTCACCATCATAGTGGTCCCAGCGTACGAATAGACCTTTTAGCTATTCTACAAAAGACCCTGGATCGAGCGTTTATTTATTACATTTTGTACGCGAGGTTCGATCGAGTGGTGTTATAGAGCTTCGATAACTATTGTGCACATTCGAAAATTCTACAAAATTTAGCAAAATATCGTTCGATTCTGATTCTTTTTCTAGAATAGCTAAAGGGTCTAGTCCTTCCGAGTATCTCTTGTACCCTAAAGCCCCTGAGAGGGCTTCGCGTATCAGCCTCTGCCCTTTGAACACCAGCATGCGTACTTGACAAGTGCGCTGGTCACCAACCAAAACTGCTGCAAGTGGTGATCGGCCTTAGGCCTAAATACTCGAAGCTCAAGCTTTACAAGTATCACACGCATTCACTGATGATACCATTCCTGAAATTGAGAATCTTTCACGTTTACCAAAGGTCGTTTTCTCCTTCAGATAATAACTATAAAGTATATTGCATCTCACGAGAAAGCTATCCTAAGAGAAGGTTAAATCGATTTGAAAAGTAGAGTTGTAAGACAGAATGGAAGTTTTCTTCAGTCTCATTTCTCTTCCAGTAGCACAAAGTCGATAGAAAATTTTGTGTAAGTTTGATTTGTGATGAAAATAGTTGTTGAATTCTTTTCAGACCTTACAGTCAGTTTTGATTCTTCATCAGTGATCCTGTGAATTTCAATTATTTTCTGGGTCGATTTCAACAGTGTTACATTTCATTGCCTTTGCAGATCCTGGGGCAACCAGCCTACGCAAATCCCGATTCTAAAATGTCGATTCCAAAACATATTCATTGTGATTCTGCTCATCACGTGGTAAGAATACACCGTCAAAGTCTGTCTTAGATTAGATAGNAGTTTTCTTCAGTCTCATTTCTCTTCCAGTAACACAAAGTCGATAGAAAATTTTGTGTAAGTTTGATTTGTGATGAAAATAGTTGTTGAATTCTTTTCAGACCTTACAGTCAGTTTTGATTCATCATCAGTGATCCTGTGAATTTCAATAATTTTCTGGGTCGATTTCAATAGTGTTACATTTCATTGCCTTTGCAGATCCTGGGGCAACCAGCCTACGCAAATCCCGATTCTAAAATGTCGATTCCAAAACATATTCATTGTGATTCTGCTCATCATGTGGTAAGAATACACCGTCAAAGTCTGTCTTAGATTAGATGGAGTACCATCGCCTAGATTTATTACATGAGTCCTTGTTTTTGCTCCATTCTCCCCAACGATACCCCCTCCCCCTACAATACCTATTCCGCTTCAACCAGTAAATGAGAATTAACTTCAATGGAGCAAAACTTAGACGAGTATCATCAGTCTATACATTGCCCTGAACCGCCACCTTTCAGATGAATGTTATTATGTGCGGTATGACAGGGCCTTAAAACTGCTACTTGCCATCAGAAGATTCTTCATTTCATAGTGTTTACTCTGTCACTTCGTTATCTTCGCGCTTCAGGGCGATGGTACTCTGCCAATAGCCTCACTACGCAAGGAGCCTCATCTACGCTCATCTCATTGAAGTGAATTGATGTTGTTGTTGTCGCTCCAGTGTAGCAATAACTACGAACTCGTAATCAGTCTACTCTACCAAGTGAGATCTGCGAAAACGCAAAATCAATCATCGAAAACATTTCATTCGTTTTTAATCGCGGACATTTTCACGTGGCATCTAATTTTACGCAGGCTTCAATTACTTTACTTTTCTTTGTACATAATAGCGGGTGTGCCAAAAAAAGTACTCCTGTTTAAATATCACCAAAAATTGATTATCAAACCTTTGATAAAATTTTCTTTTTGATTTGTTTTGTCAAAGACCCAAAAATATTTGTAGATGCTAAAATTTTTGCTTTTGATGCAACGAGGTAGAAAAATTACACGCTGAGTGAGAAACCTAATGTTGAGCTATACTTTTTTGAGCAAAACGCTCAATGTTGCCTAACAGTCAAAATTTTCAGATGTTTCTTCGTCATCGAAGTCTCCAATGATAGTGTGCATTTCTTTCTGTCATTTATGACCAAAATAGAAGCTTTATATGCACAGAGAAATTGATCTGGATGCTTTTTTTGCAGTATGATTTAAAACCAGGTAGCCTTAAAAAGAGCTAAATTTGCCAATTTTAAACCAATTACAAAATCAGCCATGTCTTGGAAAATAATTTGGTCCTTGATCTATTTGGCAAAAAATAAAATTGAAGATCGGTCATGTAATCAAATTTTGGTGATTTTTCAATTGGGAGTACTTGGGTTTTGGGACACCCGGTATTAGCTTGCAACCCCCTCCCGCAAATACTTTAATCTTGTATGATTTTGCTTTGTTGTTATTGAACAATTATCGTTAACATTTGAGATCAATTTTGCCTGTTCATGGTTCTGAGGTCGCGTTCGTAGAGTCCGTGGATTAATAATTTTTATATCCTCGTTCTAGTCAACGGAGAATCTTATTCCAGAAACTCCCGAAATGAAGAGGACTGTTCTACATGACACAAAGCGTTGTGGCTGTGAACCAGATAGAGGAAGCAACGCTGGAGAAGAAGAAGATATTTCACCTGATGATTTACTGAGGTTTAGTTGGCAAATTGCTTCAGGAATGGTACGTAATATTTTATCTTATGCTACGATATGAACCCTTCCTTACCCCCCCCCCCCATAGCCTGCGTGCAGCCTCGACAATCCTAAAATTTAGAGACTAAAGACTCTAAAGACTCTACATTTTAGGATTGTTGAGGCTGCACGCAGGCTACCCCCTCCCGCCCCACTGCATCCATACGCACAATATGAGACTATATATGCGACTAAACGCTATCTTTCAGATAAGCTTTTCGATGCACGATATCCCCTTGTTTTCTTGATTCAATTTTCAAATGATGGTTGTACTGCTTTATGTAAGGGTATAACCGATCTCGTTGTTGTGTCTCATTTTAAAGTGGAGAACAGAACTTTTGGTTGGGATTTATATAAGAAAGCGATGTTGTAATTTCCCTCATTACCTCATTAAAAATGTGTATAAGTTTTAGTTTTTCGTAATTTCCAGAGTCACATAATACCTTCTGTTAAAAACTCGTTTAATTCGTGAAATTTAAACGTGCAGTTACTTGAAACCTTTTTTGGAAACTTTCACCTCTACCTACTTAGGCTGCATATGTTCCAAATCTGTAAAAAGGTTGGTGTAAAATTCTGTGAGCTATTTTTTTGATTGAACGGCAGAAGAAACTTTAGCAACTTTGCTATAATTCTACCGTTGAACTTTTTTGAAATCTTCAATAATTTTCGAAATTGCAGGGTAGTTTGTACTTTATTCATTCGTTTCTAAGATGAGACATCATCAAGTTTCTAAATCATAAGCCAAAGGAGCGACATGCCTTTTCGTGATGCCATACTGCACACATTCGTAAATCATGGGTCCTTGAACTTTATTCCTTGCTTCTTCAAAATTTAAAGATGACGTTGGCTTTGATTTTATTTCAATTTTCTGGAACTCCTAAAAAGAAGAAAAGCACTCTTACTCTGAAATACTCATGATTTACAAAAATCCAGCGATAGAATTATAACAACAACACAGCGAAACTTTCTTTCAAGCCGTTCAAAGCAGTAGGTCTTCGAATTTTACACCAACATTTCAAAAGATTTAGAGCCTATGTTTGCTTGGGCAACTATCAACCTGAAGTGTGAACCGAAAAGTGTGGAGCTCTCCAAAATGGTTTCAGCTACTCCCTAAAGCAGGCCATCAATAAGCATTCTTGCTCACTGTTAAAAATGACCTCTTAAATTTGTTCTTTCAGGAATTTTTAAGTCAGAAGGGATTCGTTCATCGTGATCTAGCAGCAAGAAATGTTTTGGTAGGCCCAAATAAAAGTTGCAAGATTTCTGATTTTGGATTAACGAGATTGGTTTATGAAGAGAAAGTTTACATGGGAAGAAAGAGCAGAAAATTACCAATTAAATGGATGTCAACTGAAGCCATCATTGATCAAATCTTCACTTCATATTCTGATGTGTATGTATTGTCTCCTTTAATGGAATTCAGCTTCACGAATCTCAAACTTAAATATATTTTGTCGAACCAGACAGAGTCAATTGACTCTGGTGGTACCGGGTGGATTTTTAAGCCATGATGCTTTGAAATTGCCACATTTCTTTCCTCATTGATGAGAGTGTTCAAACTCAAAGACATCTTTCTCGGATTCGTTCAAAGAGACTAAGGTCTCATTTATATATTGTTTCATGCCACNACATGGGAAGAAAGAGCAGAAAATTGCCAATTAAATGGATGTCAACTGAAGCCATCATTGATCAAATCTTCACTTCATATTCTGATGTGTATGTATTGTCTCCTTTAATGGAATTCAGCTTCACGAATCTCGAACTTAAATATATTTTGTCGAACCAGACAGAGTCAATTGACTCTGGTGGTACCGGGTGGATTTTTAAGCCATGATGCTTTGAAATTGCCACATTTCTTTCCTCATTGATGAGAGTGTTCAAACTCAAAGACATCTTTCTCAGATTCGTTCAAAGAGACTAAGGTCTCATTTATATATTGTTTCATGCCACATTCAATTGACACTTAGAAGTTTTTAGCAGCATCTATTAGATTCGACACGGCAAAAAAAACGATGTTTAAACTGGGCCTAAGCTTTGAGAACTGTTCTTGCTGGGTTTTTACTTGTATTCCCTTATAACATCTTAAAAAATTCCTCTTCTGATAGTTGATAAATCAGGGGTTCTCGATCTATAATATAGATCAAAATGAGATTCTCTGAAACAGCAGAACTATTTTGCTTTTTACAAACAAACACACAAACTGAGAAGTCAATGAGATGCATTTCATTTTTTTTCAGTTACGTAAGCGCCCTAGACTAGATAAAGTTTTAGCTGATTTGTGAATAATAGTGATAATCATCATCATCATCATCATCATCATCATCATCATCATCATCATCATCATCATCATCATCATCATCATCATCATCATCATCACTTACGCCTTGTCCAAAACCCTTCCTGTGGCACAGAGCTTGGAAATCTCGCGTTGTGTAACGCTATGTACTTCGTTTGTTTGAATATTTTTGTTGTCATAGTTTTGGATATTTGATCTAAAATGACAAATTCTAATTTCATTTTTTCATAGATGGTCATTTGGTGTACTTGTGTTTGAAATCGTGACATTAGGTAAGTTGACATCACGGATGTTCATCCCCTCATAAAAGACCTTCAAAAATAGGAAACTGGAGGCTGTTTTTCCTTAATTATGCACCTTGTAATTAAGAACCTGTTTCAGTTTGATGAAAAATATGCTCTCATTGCAGGGGTAGCAAAGTTGATATTTCATTATCGCTATTAAGTTCATTTTTCTCCCAGTTGGCTGTTAAAGTTTGAATCTCCTCCACTGCTGTTTGTAAGCTGAGATTTAGCTATTTAGGTTCATAATGACTTTGCCAAATCTAATAACTTGGCTGGCCATCTTTGGTGAAGATTCTAAGGTCAGCACAAGACATGCTTTGAATAACAACCGTTATACCTTAAAATTTGTGTCAATATGTTGCATCTCCATCTCATAGGTGGCACACCATACCCCACCATGACAGGCCAAGAAATACTGCGGTTTTTAAGAAGTGGACATCGAATGGAAAAACCAGAAAATTGCTCAGATGAAATGTGAGTTGTTTCTACATTTTCACGATCCAAAGTGAATGGTATGGCAAAAAGCTGAGTCCATTAAGTTTTTGATCTAACTATTTAATTGTTTAAATCAAGATTTTATGTTTCGTTGATGCAAGGAAATAAGCATTTTAACGGGGGTGGTCTGTTCTACCGGGTAAGTCAATAAAAAACAATCGCTGTTTGAACAAATACTGATCCCTGAATATCCAAGCAATAACATTGCAAAGTTTCTTGTTTTGTTGCCAAAATAATCAATTAGGTTCAGTAATTTACCCGGCTTCAATTGGTCATTCCTTCCCGTTGATATGGGAGATTTTCTGCAGAAAGCCCCTTCCAAAAACCTGCAAAAACGAGTGAAAACAATGAGCAAAATCTGCTTGGTTTTTCTTCCTAAAAATGATGACACTCACATGTATTCATGTATGTTGTCTTCTTGGGAGAATGGATTCCCCCCGAATAGGTTATTCATAACAGGGGGGAGATTTGTTCATTCTCCCAAGAGAATAGCACTTTCTAAAGCATGCAGAAGTCATTGCTGTAAGGCCCATGTAAGGCAAAATGTTAGGAACAGTTTTCGTGATTTTGGGCACTTTTTAAAGGTTTCTCGAAGGTGCTTTCTCAAGAAAATCCGTTATAATTTCAGCACGGAGTGGCCGATTTCAGTCAGGTNTTTTCACGATCCAAAGTGAATGGTATGGCAAAAAGCTGAGTCCATTAAGTTTTTGATCTAACTATTTAATTGTTTAAATCAAGATTTTATGTTTCGTTGATGCAAGGAAATAAGCATTTTAACGGGGGTGGTCTGTTCTACCGGGTAAGTCAATAAAAAACAATCGCTGTTTGAACAAATACTGATCCCTGAATATCCAAGCAATAACATTGCAAAGTTTCTTGTTTTGTTGCCAAAATAATCAATTAGGTTCAGTAATTTACCCGGCTTCAATTGGTCATTCCTTCCCGTTGATATGGGAGATTTTCTGCAGAAAGCCCCTTCCAAAAACCTGCAAAAACGAGTGAAAACAATGAGCAAAATCTGCTTGGTTTTTCTTCCTAAAAATGATGACACTCACATGTATTCATGTATGTTGTCTTCTTGGGAGAATGGATTCCCCCCGAATAGGTTATTCATAACAGGGGGGAGATTTGTTCATTCTCCCAAGAGAATAGCACTTTCTAAAGCATGCAGAAGTCATTGCTGTAAGGCCCATGTAAGGCAAAATGTTAGGAACAGTTTTCGTGATTTTGGGCACTTTTTAAAGGTTTCTCGAAGGTGCTTTCTCAAGAAAATCCGTTATAATTTCAGCACGGAGTGGCCGATTTCAGTCAGGTAAATTTCAAAGTAGATTTGAGCATGTCTGCCATGAAATTCTACATTTGCCGATATCATCGTCTTGATATCCAGGGAGCCGTGGCAGTTTAAATGGGGAATATTTTATTGACTCACCCAGTATGTCGTATGTGCACGAGTTACCGAATCTTTGCAACTTTAATGCATTGGAAGTATTGGCTGCAGTCAATTAGCGGTGATGTTACTTCGCTGTATCATTTCACAACAACAACAACAACAACAACAACAACAACAACAGGTTGAATACGCCGTGATATGTGACCACATTTCGTTTTCACATACAACGCTGTTACAGCACTTTGGTCCTGGAAGCTGATTCCATAAAAGAATCAATCAGATGCAAGACAAAAATTCTAGAGTTGTTTCAGAGAGTAACCAATCGCAGCATTGCGTAGTTGTCACATGATACATCATATCACTGCGTGACCTGGTGTCTTTGTACCGTTATATTGCCGTAATTTTTAGCGAGAAGAACAGATTACAAGAAAGTGAAGCAATTCTTATCATATCGGGAATTCTTATTATTCTTATCACATTAGTGTGGCCACAGCCATTATACTGACCTTTTTCGTACCCTAATATTAGTTTTATGAATCGCTTTTTTTCTCTTGATAGTTATTCCGTCATGAAAGCATGTTGGTTAGAAAATCCATTGAAGCGACCATCATTCACAGACATTAGAGGAAAATTCGAGGAACTTATTTCAGAAGGAACACCATATGTAGAATTGAATTTGGATAATAGCAATCCTTATTACAATGTTGCATCATTTATAAGTCTGGAAAACTCAACGGATTCGTTATCAGATGACGATGACGACAACGAGCCTGAATGGGAGAATCGTTTCTCGACGTTTGATCGCAATCCAAATATTTCTACGAATTCAAGCGTAAATGAAGGATTCGAGAAGGAGGAGGCTGATAACAACTTGATGTCAATAGACGGCAGTGGAGCTATTGTAGACGAAGAAGGTTATCTCTCAGCGACCAGAGGGCCTATTGACAGTGTCAGTAGTGGCGCCTCGTCGACAACACCCCTAGCAGATCATTTGACCAATCAAAAGGCTGGTGGTTCTAATAATGGATCTCCGTTGTTACAAAGACACAAGATCAAGCCAAGAGGCAGTAGTGGCTCTTATGTGTGGTCAGATAAAAGAAATAGCAAACACAAAAACATTGTGACGTCAACTCCAAATTTAGACAATGATAGTGAAGATGAACATCGAGATGCATTTGTTACAGATAACTATCTTCGTGTTAGGCCCACTGTTTAACGGAATCACAAATGAATCTACAGCTACCACGTGATTCATTTGCAGCTATCACGTGATTTATATGCATCCATCACGTTCTTAATATGTAATATGCAACTGTCACTTTGTTTATATGCAAAAAACGCACTTACTCTGCATAGGAAATGTGTCAGTGAGGAACCGGTCACTGTTGGCTGGGGTTTGGACCGACGATAAATAGCCGGGTAGAGGGCAATAGTCCATATATACCGGGTGTCCCAAAAGAAAGTACACGGATTTGGTTGACTTTAATAGTGATGTGAATTTAGCTTCAATCAATGTTTAATCGCTCTAAAAGTTTTCCTCGATAGTTAACTTGAACATAGGTACCTCGTTTGTTGGTATTGGTGCTTTGAGAGCAGACACATTAATCGTGAAAGCTCAAATTTGCCTCTTCCTGCAAACCAGAGCATTAGCCTTTTGGCCTAAGCAAATTCTTAAGCACTGCATATAAATCGACGATAGCCTTGACAACATTTTAACAATATTAGATCTTGTGTTATTCTGTTTTCCAGAAGTCACTCCCCAGTCCCCCATTCGGCAGTTTCTTAATTTTTCATTAATGTCAGTTATCAATTTCGATGTGCTTCAGGGACTTGCTTAGGCCAAATGGCCAAAGCTCTGGTTTGCAGGTGGACGAAAATTTGAGCTTTCAAGATTGATATTTCTGCTCTCACAGCACCAATACCAACGAACGAGGTATCTATGTTCAAGTTAACTATCGGGGAACATTTTGAGAGTGATTAGCCATTGATTAAAGCTAAATTCACATCGCTGGAGTCAACCAAATCTGTATACTTTTCTTTGGGACACCCGGTATATTATATATATATATTTGTTTTAATCGTTTGTTTGCTGAGTCCAACCTGTATAAATAGCCGGTCCCTAGTATATGCATACGTTACGCACTTCACTGACAAGGAAATACCGGAGATAGAAAGATTTGTCTATTTTCTCTTGGCATTGAATTTAATGCATTACATTTAAACGACATAAAATGAAAAGTAGATTAGCTCAAATGATTTCTAATTTCTGACCTTCAAAAACTGAGTGAAATACTTCAAATTGTTACATGGTCGTGCATTTCAACCATGCCTGAAGTGAAATACAGTCTAGTGGAAAGTAGGCTTGCTCCAAGTCAATTTCCTGAAGTTCATCTTTCCCTATTCTCCTCCGCCGGTTTCTAGTTCCGTAGTCCATGGTTCTTGGTTCCGTAGTTCTGTAGTCCATGGTTCCGTGGTCCGGAAAGTATATCTTTCTCACAGCTGCTGCATCCTCATTGCTGGATCCTCAATGCGAACATTAACGGTAGGGATCCGGGGAAGTATGGGAAAGGATCGGTCAGATGGATTTATGGAAATAGATTTCGGGCGCCCACATGTCCCACATGAGCTTACCTGCTAAAAAGAG
>REGL01000868.1:75281-90817 GCA_004194395.1 Aurelia aurita complex sp. Pacific | reverse complement strand
GAGAAAACAGCGAAACGAAAAACAAATACTGTATTCAGGTGTGCCTTTCCGCATTTTGTGTCTGTTACTTTACTTCCAGCAATATTGCTTTTGTGATTTTGCTCTCTTCTGAAAGCAAATGTCTGCTCGACAGAAATCACACTTGCAAATATTGATATTTGCTCAAGAAACGGTTTGTTATTTATTGACATTTCTCACCCACAGGCCGCAAAAGTGTGCCAGATTTCATGACACTAGTTAGCCAACGGTCTTCTTAAACGCCTATCGTTAACCATGATTCTTTGTGCACCGAATGCATAGGCGTAGGAGACAGGGGGACAGGGGGGCTGCAGCCCCCCCAACGTCAGAAAAATTTGCAAAAATCAGCCATAATCGGGCAGAAATCCGCCTCAAGTCGGGCAAAATTTTTCCAAACAATGGACTTTTTTTCGGGCAGCCCCCCCAAATTTTATCTCCCCCTACGCCGATGAATGGCGACAACAAAGGCCAACCAAGAGACGGCACGTGCAAGGCATGCTGGATGAAACAGACCCTTTAATGTTGCAGCGTTTAAGAGAAGCTGATGCTAATGTCCTAGAAAAAATTTGTCATTGTGAGATGATTGCTTCTTCTTTGTTTTATCCGAATTTCCCGAATTGTCCGTAGAGTTTTATCCCGATTTCCCGAAATAGTACCCTACGAACCAAAGTTCTTTGATGTGTTTCCTGAAGGCTGAACTATCCCCGAACTATCTCGTCCGGAATTTGTTGTTGATGTACAAAGTAGGACTGTTTTTATTTATTAGGCTTTATAGAGTTTGCTGTGTCTTTATCTACGGTATTTTACGCAAATGATTTAATCAATGCATGAGAATGTATAGTAATGAGTATGTTTCAGAAATTTTGCTTTAAAATGTTCATAAATGATCTTTTTCCTTATACATACGTAGCGTGGAACACAGGCTAATACATACGTCGCTATTACCACCAGTTATTTAGTTATGCTCTTGTTTTTGTTAAAGATCAAAAGCTGTATCGGTGTTGACTGTCTCTAGAATCTGCCAAATTGTGGAGACTTCGGTTCGGAATGATAGCTTTCGCAGTTTCTTCGCCAGCAAGAAATAGTGATACCAGCACGATACTAGACTTATTACGTTGAGTCTAGAGCGATACGCTTCATGACGAGAGAAATCACGCCAAACGTCTCATTAATTTTTGTAGATTATCTTAACGATCTTCAGAAATCCCAACAATTTCGAGGTGATCAAAAGTCCTGGGGACGAGGTTGGAGAAATCCGAAATGAAATCCTAAACATTTTAGACAGAAATTCTCAAAAATTCTTATCCTTTGAAGTGCTCAACAATCGTTGAAATCATCTCGCCTTGGGCTCTCCTTCCAAGCCAAAATTTTGTATAGGTCACTCTATGCTCCATCCAATGCAATCCAATCCAAAGGTCTTCGACTTATTCAGTTGAAAAATTGTAAATGTCAACTTTCATATCTGATTTGCTCTCATCAATTTGTTCAATTTCATGAAATTTCTCAGCAAGAATGGTCTGAAATGAAAAGATGATACAATTTCTACGTTACGAGTATGTGCACATGAAAATCATTATCTTACTAACGGTGCTGAAGAGGACAAGTGAAAATAACTCATAATGAGCTTTCGAGCCATCAGATATCCTCTCGTCGGTTTTAGCTTAAAAACTTTGTCAAAGAGCTACCGTAACCGGGAAGTCTAAATACAAAAACTATTTCCTATTGGGGCCGGTCGGGCATTCTGTAGGGTATTCTGGATCCTAATATTTGCAAGTTCAAAATTCTGGGAAATTTTCAAACAAAAAGTGGTCAGTGGTCCGTGGTCCTTCGTCCGTCCATGGTCCGTCGTCCGCTCCACAACTTTCCAAAAATGTGTTCCAAGGTAATAACCTCGTATCTATTTCAAGGTTAATCACAATTGAGGCTGTCAATGTTAGAGCGCAGGGAAACAAGGGACGAAATGTCATAAGTCTAATGTTCAACGTTGTAGCAACGAAATCAGATCCAAGAGAAGCTGCGAACAGAGGAAGACGCCTTTCTGAAACTTAGAAAATTTTTGACCAAGAGAAGAAAGATGGGCGCACCATGGACTCACGAAAACAACCTAAACAGATGGAATACAAGTAATTCATTTAATCTATGCTCACAGAGTGTCACAAGGGCTCGCTACGACGAGTTTAAAGACCTTCAACTTCATTCAAATAAAGGGCCTAAGGTAGGCCGTTCACGAAAAGCTCCCTATTCAAGATACGTACACCAACCAAACTTCTTTATCAACTTCCCACGAGATTCACAAAGAGTTCGACAGCATACTGAATGTTTTTGCCAAACAAATCAACCGAAATTTCAGAGGGATAGTCGCAATCGATTCAAAAGTTTCTCGTACCAAAGAAGAAATAGGCCAAATCGTTTCTACTACGGCGTGTCAAGAAAATATTCATCGCGTAAAACGACGAAGAAAGTTAAAATTTCAGCACCAGCTAACACGACACAATTCCTTATTGACGATTTCGAATCCAGGTATAAATCTGTTGATTTTAGTCATGCAGATCTATCTGAAAAAGAAAATTTGGGTTGTCAAAATTTGTCTGCCCAACCAGTAAAGGATTTAGAACAAAATGGGTTTGAGCAATCACTAGTCAAAGACAAGATACTATACGCGTTTGATGAGTGTTTTGGACAAATGGAATTTGAAGATTTGTATGCAGATATTCAACAATCAAGGGTAGATTAATAATAATGGGAAAGGCTTTGGATTTCTCCTAGCAGGGTTGGAAAAAGATTGGGGTGGGGACATTGATTTTATATGCTAAACACCAAACAATGTGGAATTTTAAATAATGAAACTGAACTAATAATTGTAATCAAAGGTTTTCATTACTGGATTCTTAGTTAGTCTGAGAAACTTCCTGCTTGGGATTTAATGAAAATCGTGTTAGAATTTGATTAAAACAGGTTGAAAGTCTTGTGAGCTTTTAGAAATAGAACTACATATACGTACGACAGAGGAATAATAATGCATAATTTGTATACAAGTAGTAAGTAATTAGCGCTGGTTTGATTTTTGGGGGTAGGTGATACACAATTTGGCTTTCCGGAGACAAAAATAGTCAGGGCCCCCAAAAGCCTGGTTTACTTTTAAATGCTGTCACAAAAAGTTGCCAGCCAACTGGTGTACTATGGAACGTGACTTTAAGCAGTTGCATAGTTCATTTTAAGTAAAAGGTAGCAAGTTTTTGTAAATTGTCATGTAGTGTTAGCATCAGTTATATAAGTTGGATTCATTTCACTTCTTTACCTTGTCACACAGGTAAAACAGTGGTGCAATCGATCCTCAGATTGTGATTGCATGGTATAGCTTGGAGATAGTAAAGATTGCACTGGGAGCATTAGAGTCCTGCAACCAGTAAGTATTGCACTAATTTGATTTATCAGTGCAATTGTCACTGGTTCCAAGACTGGACGTACAATATCCCTGCTGCATTAGATGCTATTGGTGCGGATTGCACCCCTGTTTTACCTGTGGTCAGCTCTGTGACTCAAAGTCCTTTGAATGCGTGATAATAATGGCCTAGTGTTTTCTCTCCACATGTAGCACTGAATGATCATGTTGGTCAGAGTTGCAGATCCATGCATTGGTGCACATCTCTGATCTTTCAAGAACCATGATCAAAGGTAAATTTTGTCTGTATTTTAACTATTTGCTTTATTCTTCAATGCATTGAGTCCATATAAATATGTCAGCATTAATGCTGTCCTGAACTTTTTGCTGACAAACTGCTAACGTCCCTTTGTTATCACACAATAGCGCTTACGTGTATAGCAATGGGAAACAAATAATTACATCTTAATTCTTGCATCATCCTCAGCAACTTCTTTGGTTCTCATTCAGTAATGAAAAAATGAAAACGTTTATTTGATGATTGAACAGAAGTTGATATTAGTCATGAGCAGGCTATTTATGTGGACTCAATGCCTTTGACATTTTTATTTGAAAAAGTGGATACCAACAGTTTATCTAAAGGCTATCCATTTGAGAGAAACTTGAATGTTTCAAAAAGAACTTCTGGCCACAGAAAGAATGCAGGGTGTAGACTGGGTAGACACGAGGAGGATGTCTACCCAAATTTTTAAGGGCATTATTTAATATTGAGCAAAAACGCTTGCTCATACCTCATCCCGGAGGGGGAGGGTACATTACATGTTCAGGGTACAGGCATGGGCCACCCATATGTGAAGGGGGAGGGTACATGTACATTACATGTTATGTTCAGGGTAAAGGCATGTGCCGCCGATATGGGTGGGTTTTTGGGCCCAAAACTCTGTAAACAGGGGTCCTTTTTCAGCTGATTTCTCCATAAACACAGGTGGGGTTTCGCTAAATTTGCAATTATAGTTTAGAATGGGCAGTTTTCGGCCAAACGCAAGTTTTGGCAATTAGAAGAGGAAAGCTTTCTGAAAACCAGGCGGCAGACCCCCATCCAGCCACAAGTCATGTACCCCCCCCCCCTTGGTACCTCATAGCACTTCTTTACTGCCCATCTTCAGGGGTAGCAACACCATTTGGAGAGTTATTCCCACAAGGAATGTATAGCACACACGGTATAGTTTCCCTCAGTCCTGCTTGTGGGAATGATTTGTTTCTGGTACACTCTAAAAGACATTGGAATGCAACAAAGAAACCACTTAATAAAGTCACAAAACTAGCTTTTATTATTCAATTCAATTCAACTTTCTTCACTGAGTAGCACGTCCAGTGACAAAAACGTATAAGAGAATTATGTCTCTACCTCATCTAGGTGTGAGAATGTTGTGATTGGAAACCATGTCAAAGCTGTTGGTCTTGGCTTAGTCTCAAGTTTCTGCTCTATCAAGAAGTTTTCTGCTGTATTCAGACATGCGGACTGCTCTTAAAGGGAGGACAAAGACCAGCATGCTTTTGAGCTTTTCGCGAAGTCAGCGACTTGCTCTCCACAGCTTTGAAATAACTGACTGTACAAAATTCACAAAAACAAACACAAACGATGGCAAAGGCCTGCTGGTCTTTGTACTCCCTTTAAAGGGAGTCCACATGTCTGAATACAGTAGAAAACTGCTTCATGCAGCAGAAACTTGAGACTAAGCCAAGACCAACAGCTTATATGCATTCCCGGGGGTCTACTTAATACATTGAGCACCCAGGGATGTGCCTGCCAATAGGGCCCCATTTTCGGAAGAAAATTCCAGGACAGGGCTATACCTTCTGTGTATTATTCCGGCACAGATATGTTCATTAAAGCCCTTTCCCCAGGACAGGTCAGATTTGACATGCAAAATTAAGGTAACTCACAAAAGACAATTGTATTATCCAGGACAGGTACTAGCCTGTGAACGGCCGAAAAAAATTGAAAAAGGCAGGGGAACTGCGGAGAAGGGAAAAAGAAATTCTTCCCTCCTCAACAAAGCCGTTCAAAAAGCCGTTCAAAGCCGTTCACAGGCTCGACAGGTACTATGTTTTCAAACATTTATTCCAGGACAGGGTCATGAAATTTTCTTTTGGCAGGCACATCCCCGTTGTTTTTCTCCAAGGTAGACCCCCCGGGTATGCATTACATACAACGAACAAAATACATTATGCCTCCGCATGTACATATTAGTGCGCCGCTCCTCCATAGAAGCACACCAGCAGTTTCTAAGTACCCATGACTTAACCACCATATTTATAAGAGTTGGCAATTTACCGATCCCTAAGACAGCTTATACCATATGGGCTGTTAGCTCAGTGAAATGAATTGTTTTGATAGTCCTCTCCTGGGTAATTGGAAGGTGTATATAAAATGTTTTACAAGCTACTACGAATATTACAGTGAATGTATATAGAAATCGATTATAATATCCATTAAAAAACTCACCCTGTCCGGTCAGCAAGGGCAGTCCCTTGAAACGTGTAGCAATGATAAACTACTACAAACTACTAATTACTAACTGACGTCGGAGATATTTGGGATTTTGAAATTAAGACCTTTTGAAGCGTTGTGGATTAAGCGAATGGGAGTCATTCCCTTGAAGAAATAATCGTCCTCTTCGTTACCTTTTGCTTTGGTCGATATATTTAGTAGAGATGACAATCCTAAGGAACTCTTGCTTGCCCTAGTTTGGCGAGGAGCGTTTTTCGCCCCCCTCCCGAACTTTTTTTTAAATAGCTCCTAAACGATGGTAAACTTCCTGATTTTCTTGTTTTTCCTGATTTTCTTGAAATATAATTGGCAATCAGAAATTAGAATTTTCAATGCCTATTGTTTGGTCACGTGATCACCAGATGCCCATATTCGGAGAGTGGTGAAAGGGAGAATCATTAAAATGACTCTTATTTCTTTCTCTGTTCTTGAATCTCAACAATATATATGCCATTCGATTTATTTCGCAAGTACTTAAGTTGGAGGGCGCTGCTGTCCCCAGCCCCTTGCGTATCCGCTTGTATCTCAAAGCAGTAAGTTAGTCAAAAAGCGTTATTAAATATCTTGGACAGTATAGCTTACAAATCAAAACTTAAGCTAGGTAGGGTTATCAAATAATGTTATTCTAATATTCAACTTAAGGTTGTTTTTCGGTCCCCTAAACGCATTGGATCACTTTTTTCGTTCAAGGATCGCTTTCCTAGTCTCATGTGCTCATCTGTTATTTACAAGTTTCAGTGTGCTGGCTGCCATGCCTCGTACTATGGAAAAACATCACGTGATTTAATTGCACGATGCGGAGAGCACTTGGGAGTTAACAAAGCCAAAGATAAAAGCGAGTCCATCCGCCATCAGGGATCACATTAGCCAATCAGGGCACGCCGCGTCGTTTAAAGATTTCTCTATTTTGGACAGAGCCAACAATGAGTTTGACCTTCTCATTCACGAAAGCTTCCTAGCCGTCTATTCCCTTGGTTCTCCTTTTATTTGCTCCCAATTTATCCACTTGAGACTTAGGTCTCTGGTCCCCTTACGCGTAGGAAATGTAACTCACGCTTGTTTACCGCGTTTTCACCTTGTTTGTTCTTTGGTATAAATATTGCCTTGCATCGTTTTTAGATTTGCTGAAGATGAATCAAGTTTGGTTCGAAACGTACCAAGTTTAACATGTTTTAAGTCAGCCTTACTATTTATATTCAACCTGATTTGTGTCTCTCAATTTGGAATGCCGTAATACTTGGGATGTCGTATTTATAGCAACATGGAATGTCGATAAAATAAAGTTTACAATGATTGTCGTCGCTTGCCGCATTCTCCGCGTTATTAAATATTGTTGAACTGAAACAACTTTATGGTCTTAGGAATGATTGTCAAGATATTTATCAAGCCTGTCATTAGAACTTATGTGATTTGAAACTCAATGTGGCACTCTGTGCACCGGAGTTGGGTCCAGCCACCACGGCACTACCCTATATATAAACGCCCTCCCTTGGCCTAAAATCAAGTTTAAGCTTGCTCGCTTCCTACTTTAAAAAATCCGAATTTCACCCCTTTGCCACTTATACGATTTACATTGTTCAGCAAATGTAATGATCTCATAATTAAAAACTGAGATATTAAATATTTCGTACATGTAAAAAAATACACATCTTTATATATATGCGGCTTGCAAAATCTTTTCAGTAAAAAAGGACGCATTTCTAAACGGAAGTGTTAGCAGTATCCTCAACGTTGATCTCGGGTACCACCTTAACCTTCAAACCATCGCCATCTGTAGCTTCCCCGCTGCTGTTTCCGATTTGCAATGATAAGTTCACTTCAACGCGTTCCGCACCAGCATCATCATCATCATCATCATCCGTGTCATCATTCCCGTTGTTTCCCTTCTTTTTCTTTTCTTTTTTGCTCTTGCTGAAATGCGATTTGCGTGCCATTTCATACAGTTTCTGTGCTTCCGCTCCCCCAGTTTGTGCTACAAGCTTATAAAGCAGGTTATTCTTTGATTTCAACAAAGTGTATGGTTNTTCTAAACGGAAGTGTTAGCAGTATCCTCAACGTTGATCTCGGGTACCACCTTAACCTTCAAACCATCGCCATCTGTAGCTTCCCCGCTGCTGTTTCCGATTTGCAATGATAAGTTCACTTCAACGCGTTCCGCACCAGCATCATCATCATCATCATCATCCGTGTCATCATTCCCGTTGTTTCCCTTCTTTTTCTTTTCTTTTTTGCTCTTGCTGAAATGCGATTTGCGTGCCATTTCATACAGTTTCTGTGCTTCCGCTCCCCCAGTTTGTGCTACAAGCTTATAAAGCAGGTTATTCTTTGATTTCAACAAAGTGTATGGTTCAGCAAATTCTCGGACCTTTCCACCATCGAGAACCTATTTGAAAATAGTAGAGGGTAATGAAAGATATTTTTATCTGCACAGAAAATGGCGTCGAACCTAGTATGTACCCTGGGAACTGTCTTGTACTGCAGTAGTGTCCCGCTTAAAAGAAACACAAATTTAAGAAACACAGACCCTGATTTTCAAAATAATACCCCATTTTATAAGAATCTAGTACAGGTCTGAAAAAAGTTTGTTTCTTATTCAACAAAACTAACCAAACCTTCAGAAGACCAAATTTGCCCAATCACTGAAACCAGCGGTCGGCCATTTTGTCTTATTATTTTGCAGCGATAAATGGCATCATGGATTGAAAATGAAACAGCAGCCTCCAATGTCATAGCTCTCATGAAAATTCCGATAATCCTCGGAGGGTTCCAATATTTCTGACCTCACAGAAAATATTTCTTACCTCACGTGAAGATACTTATCATTGCAAAATAGTAGGACAAATTGGCCGTCCGCTGGTTTCAGTCATCAGGCAAATTTGGTCTTCTGAAGGTCATAGCTCCATCATTTTTCAACAGATTTTTACGGGGGTGGTTGCAAACTTTAATTGAATATCTGAAGAGCAACATCAAGCAAACGTTTTGCGAGAATCTTTTGCCATTTTGTCGCAATCTTCAGGCAAACAGGGCACATTTTTTTTGGGACACCCTGTGTAAAAGCTGTACCAACCATGATCCTGTCAGAGTCCATAATAGTATTCAGTCGATGGGCGATCGTAAGCACCGTACAGTCATTGAACTTCTCTCTTATCTTCGTCTGAATGAGGCCATCAGTACTGCAAAGTAAATAAAACGAAGTGCAATTACCAAATGTTTAAACAGTGACGAAATCGCTGTATCTTCGAAATTACTGGCTGAATTGGCTTGCTAGCTGCGTTGCTGCATGGTCTAGACTTTTATTCTTAGTCAAAACTTTCGTTCAAAAATAGGAGCAATTTCCTACAAAAGAACAAATTTTCTACGATCTAACATATGCAAAGCGACTGAAAATCATTTCCAAAAAGCAAACTGGTTGCAAGGGCCACTTTTACAATGTCAGACCTTGGAACGAGATGACCAAAAAGATGGAATTACGGGACAATTTTCCCAGCAATCATCACGTTCTTAAATGGAATTAATTATGATTCAATCAAGAATTTTCACAAAAGAGGATTNGAAAATCATTTCCAAAAAGCAAACTGGTTGCAAGGGCCACTTTTACAATGTCAGACCTTGGAACGAGATGACCAAAAAGATGGAATTACGGGACAATTTTCCCAGCAATCATCACGTTCTTAAATGGAATTAATTATGATTCAATCAAGAATTTTCACAAAAGAGGATTGCGCTAAAGATGGCGCGGGGGGGGGGCACTTTTTACCAACATGCATTGCGTTCCCATTTCGAACCATGATTCGATTGCGGAACGCAATGCATCTTGGTAAAAAGTTCCTCACCATCATCCTCTGCGCAATCGTATATTGCAAACACTTACATTGGGTCAACATTAGCGGTGGCTTCATCGATAACCAAAATCTTATTTCTCCTTAAAATCGCTCTTGCTAAACAAACCAGTTGACGTTGGCCTACACTCAAATTATTTCCAGATTCAGCCATTTCACTTTCTAACATGCCAGGCAATGCTTCCACTGCTTCTTTCAGTTGAACCTAGAATCAAAATTGATCACTATACCGGGTGAGTCAATAAAAAAACAATACCTGTTTGAAAAAATACTGCTCCCTGCATATCAAAACAATAACATTGCAAATTGTCTTGCTTCATTGCCAATTTGTTCAATTATTTTCAGTAATTTACCCGGTTTTAACCGGTCATTTCTTCCCGTTAAAATAGGAGATTTTCTGCAGAAAGCCCCCTTTCAAAAACCTGCAAAAACGAATGAAAGCGGCGAACAAAATTTCCTTTGTTTTCTTCCTTGCAATAATGACACTTGCATGTGTTCATGTATTTCTCCTCTTGGGAGGATGGAATCCCAGTGAATATGTTATTGGTAGGGCGCAGACTTTTTCATCCTCCATGAGAATAGCACGTGCTAAAGTTTGTTCAAGTCATTTCTGTAAGGCGAAAGTATAAGGGGAAATTGCTCGTGATTTTAGTGCGTTTTTTAAGGTTTCTCAAAGGGACTTTCTCGAGGAAATCCCTTGTAAGATCTGAACGGAGTGACGGATTTCAGCCAGGAAAAATTCTAAAAATGATTGAACATGTTGGCTATTCAATTAGATATTGCAAAGTATTATCGCTTATATATTTAAGGAGCAATAGCCTTTCGAAAAGGGATTATGTTATTGACTCAACCGGTATTTCTGAAGAAAAATATCCTGGCTGAATATTCTAAATACTTGTAAACAGTCAAGTTCTTGCCTGGATGGCTTTTCCTTATAGCTACCATCCGTCTTCATTTTATTTTCCACAACCACCTTTCGAAGTGTTAATTCATAGTTACGTATATTTGATTTGTCGCAATTGTTACCATCCTGTTTTCACAGGGATAATTGTAAATCAGTTTTATTGCATAGTAAACTACCCCTGTATAACTAATTACAAAACGAAATGCAAATGAAATGTCTCATAGACCTATAAATGTTTCCCTTGCTTTCAAAAAGTGCGAAGTGCCCTGAAAGAAATTGTCAAACAATGCAAGATGCCTGAAGAAAAAACTGCTAGACGCAGCCGCAGAAACACCACTCAAGCTAGTACACGAAGCTCCAGACCCAACGAGTCTCAGCCTTCACCACCATGAGCACCTCAAGCTGAAAATCTGCCCAGCACATTAGGAGCAAGCCAAGAAACAAATTTGCCACCGCTGGTGCCTTGAGTCGAGAATTTGCCCTCAAGGGAACCTCCCGTTCAAAATCGGCCAACATTGAATCATAGTCAACTGAATCTGCCGTCAAGGGCACATTCACCGCCCTTTGTAAATCCACCACCAGTGGTACAAGCGACGACGCCTCTAACCAACAATGGCATAACAAGGGAAATAACAAAGGTCGTGCAAGAAAGTCTGAAAGAGGTAACGAGTGAAATTTTGAGGCAAGTAACGGAAATCACACTCGCTGCCACCCAACAGCCAGCCGAAAAAACGCCAACGCCACCACAGTCTTTTCACATGCAAGAGCTGGAAACTTTCGGGCAACAATTGCCGTTCGCAGTCCAGCCCACAAACCCGTCGCCACATAGCTGCAGCACGTTTACTGCCCCCAGATGGGTGTTTCACCCCAGAGATCCCAAGCAGTTATGTGAAAGCAATTCAAAGCGGTGAGTTTTTTAACTTTGCAAATTACTACCTGAAAACCTGCATGGTCTGGGCACCCCTCATGAAGAGCCATCTTTTCCTTTGATTTTCGGCGAAAATTCTTCCATCAAATTGTCAAGCAACCAGGCTCCAAGAAAGAAGATAGGGGATAGCCAAAGCTGGACGACTGCATTGACTGTGTACATGAAAATTGTGGTAGATAAATTGTCTGGTAGAGCGAAAGAGCAAATATCTTATTTAGATTTAATTCGTTATCCTACCACCAATCATTAGGGTGGCTACTCTACGATCGTAAATTTCGTTGTAAAGCTGCTAATGATAAATCGATTACCAGAGGAACAATAACGTGCGCAGGAGTTTTCTTTGTCCTATTTATAGATTGCCTCTTCTTAGCTCCGTTGATTCACTTTAAGAGTAGTCTGGTATATGATTCCAATTTTGGTGTAAAATTGGATTAATCAACATAAATCTAAGAATCTTCAGCCCAACAGGTCCCCAAAAATGTTACTTACCTCTTCAAGTGCACCCCAAACTTCGACATCTGAATGTTCAGAAAAGGGATCAAGATTTTTCCTCATTGAGCCGCTGAACAAAATTGGATCCTGGAATATAATAGATACTGTTAAGGTGAATATTCTGATGAAGTTATACAACAATAATATTCGAATTTTATTATTAAGAAATTGATTGCATAATTTAATTTCAGGATAGAAAGTATTATCCAAAGTGACCAGAAAAAATAGTGCGAAAAAGTGAGTGAGCCCAAAGAAGCCAGTAAAGACATCGATATAATTTACAGTAAAATTAAACCAAAGAACAAATTTCAAGATACTGCTTGAAAGTCTTCGATGACAGTTTACCTAAATGGAAAAAATTATCAACATTTCAATTGAAAGTGCAGTCAGTGTATGACCTCAAACATTTTGTGCAAACTTATATGGTCTTTAATATGAAAAATGAGGTAGATAACGCATGCTGCGCAGCATAGGTTCCAAATCTTTAACTCGGCGTAAAAAGGTGGGTGTAAAATTCAATGACCTATTTCTTCTGATTGAATGGCCTGCAAGAAACTTTAGATACTTATCTATAAATCTACCGTTGGACTTTCCAGAAATTTTGTATATTTTTCGAAAATATATACTCATTTGAAGGTGTGACGTCATCAAATTTCTAAATCATAAACCAGATGAGGGACAGACTTTTGCTTGATACCATATTGTAGGCATCCATAAACTATAGTTCTCTTCAAAATTACTTCTTGTTGCGTCAAACGGTTTAGAAATTACGATGGTTTAAAGTTTTTTTGAAAATTTTTCTTGAATTCTGGAAAAAGAAGAAAAACACTCTAATTTTGAAAATATTAAAGATTTCAGAAAAGTCCAACGGTAGAATTATAGAGAAATAGCTAAAGTTTCTTTGAAGTCATTCAGTTCAAAGAAATAGGTCACTCAATTTTACACCAGCCTTTTTAAAGATTTGGAACCTATGCTATGCTGCGCAGATGGAACAATGTTTGTTTAAAATGACAAATTAACAAAACATTTCGTATCTCTAATAAAAGACGAAATTACCTGTGGAATGATAGAGATCTTTCTTCGTAAATCTTTAAGTCCCAGTTTGAGGATATCAATATCGTCGATCAAAATAGTGCCAGTTGGCTCACTAAGCCGGAATAAAGTTGTCAAAAGTGATGATTTACCAGCTCCTGTTCTTCCACACACTCCAATCTGTGACAAAATGGGATGTCATTAACCAATGTACAAAACTATCCACTTGAAAAAATTATTTTTCTAAATGGTACCTCAAGAATATTTCCTTCAAAAAAGAAGAGATTATATATAACGCAGTCTGTTTTATCAGAGTGTATACATTGGTTAACAAGAGAACCTTTTTCAAGATATTTCTGGTTGCTGGAAAGAAGAATACATAAAGTTGCAGCACCCAAAATGGTTCATTGATTGATTGATTGGTTGATTGATTGATTGATTGGTTGATTGATTGATTGATTGATTGATTGGTTTTAAATACCAAATAAATTATAGTGAACGCATGGTATTGATGAGACACAACAGAAAGTTCTATCAAAATCTACTTCCATAAAAAACTCACTTCCATCAGCCTCTTAAATAGGTCCACCATAGAGGCCCTTTACATGATAAATTTCAACCCGTGTTGAGTTTCAACACGGGTTGAGTTTTAACAGCATTGCTTATTTTGCCTTGCGTTCACATGAAATCTCAACACGGGTTGAGATTAGGTCACATGGTTGCAAACAATGGAAGAAGGAATGTGAGCCCACTCAAATATTCGAATGATTGCGGAAATAGATTCGATCTCCTTTGTTCGCATTCTAATCTCGCCCCGAGTTGAAAAAATATTGCGTTTACATGAGAATTTCAACCCGTGTTGAAATTTCAACACGGGTTGAGTTGCCGAGTTGAGTTGAACCCGCGTTGAGTTTCAACTCGGCCTCCTTCATGTAAACGCGATGAAGGCTTACACCGTCAACCGAGTTGAAACTCAATCCATTTTCAACTCAACCCGGGTTGAAATTTCTCATGTAAAGGGCCTCTTAGTCTCAAAAAGCGGGATAGCTAAGTGGAGGTAATCTATATATATAGGGCAAAGAAAAGACCGACGCACGCTACTGTTCCTCTAGCCAAACAGTGTCCATGCACGTGACGAAATCATAAAAAACAAGAGGGAGGTTTATTTTAGACCTTCATATGCAGCTCTTGAGTTAGCAATTGATCTCCGTCAAATTTAAGCAGATTATTTGCCATGTCCTTAAAAATGCAACGAATGGTTGTGAAAAATTGGCAATCCAATTAATGACATTTAGCAAGGCCTTTCCAGAACGGGCTTGAATCCAAATTGAAGAGAGGCCTGTAAACCGGGAACAGTCTTAAAAGAGAGGCCTAAGTAGCATAGAAAAGAGGCCATGAAATAGCCTTATTACTCACCTTCTCATTTGATTTTATATGACAGTTAATTCCATTAAGGACATTCGGTAGTCCTTTAGCATACGAGAAACTCATGTCCTTGAACCTAATAGAGCCTCGTTTTGGCCAGTCATCAGGAGGCTTTACATCTGTTTCAATAGGTGGCTCGGATTCAAGTTCACAATACTCCAATACTCTTTCAACTGACGTCATATGATTCTCGACTTCAGTACTTTGTCGTACACATTGCTGAAAGACTCCCGTGATATTGATTGTGTATGCTAACATCAATCCGACTTGTCCGGCTGTCAAAGACAGGTTATCTTTGATCGCGATTGAGATGAAAACGACAAATGATATGAACAGAAGTGAGAGGATTTCAAGTCTGAAGCTTAGCCATGAAGCCGATCCGATATATGCAAACCAGGCCTTTGTATGCTCATCCTGATGTTGGTTGTAGAAATCTGTGAAATTCTCTTGAACGCCGAAAGCTCGAATCGTTGGTAGGCCAAGAAGAGTCGTGGAGAAGTGGCCAAACAACGGACTTCTGTCTGGGGAAAGATAAGAAGTAAAACTTTGATGAAAAGACATCTGCTTATAAAAATCAAGGACTATGTTGTCGATCAATATTTAAATCAACATGAACTGAGTCAAGAGTTACGAACTGATATATAAAGAAAAAACTTATCATTGATTTTATAACAATTTCTTGCTTATGATACATGTTCATAGCAACCTGCAACTTTTTCAAAAATATTCAAAAATAACTTCTGCATTAAAAGCAATGCTGTAAGGGGTTGCCAACGGGAAAGCGTTAGTTGGAGAGGTCAATGGAGTAAATAAATTACGATTTCAAACAATCTTATATCTGCTAATTTTGTGGTAGAACTTATGAAAGGAACTTTATCAAGTAAGTTGTTTGTTTTAAGGTAAGGTGAAAGGCAGCCTGCAGCACACCAATCTATGAAGTATTAATCACTTGCTCTTGTGAA